>SJYQ01004670.1:230792-271820 GCA_006410935.1 Redunca redunca
ATTCTGAAGGAGATGAGCCCTGGGATTTCTTTGGAAGGAATGATGCTGAATCTGAAACTCCAGTACTTTGGCCACCTCATGCGAAGAGTTGACTCATTGGAAAAGACTCTGATGCTGGGAGGGATTGGGGGCAGGAGGAGAAGGGAACGACAGAGGATGAGATGGCTAGATGGCATCACTGACTCAATGGACATGAGTCTGAGTGAACTCCGAGAGTTGGTGATGGACAGGGAGGCCTGGCGTGCTGCAATTCATGGGGTCGCAAAGAGTCGGACACGACTGAGCGACTGAACTGAACTGAACTGATGATCCTGTTAATGTATGTTGGGAGAGAGAAATGACTTGTATTTTGAAGAGTTTGTATGCTTGTTCCCACTTGTGGCAGAGATGGCTAATTACCTACCCATATCCAACTTTACCATTTTTCTTCCTGCTGCTGCTGCTGCTAAAATCGCTTCAATTGTGTCTGACTCTGTACGACCCCATAGACGGCAGCCCACCAGGCTCCCCCGTCCCTGGTATTCTCCAGGCAAGAACACTGGAGTGGGTTGCCATTGCCTTCTCCAATGCGTGAAAGTGAAGTCGCTCAGTCATGTCCGACTCCTAGTGACCCCATGGACTGCAGCCTATCAGGCTCCTCCATCCATGGGACTTTCCAGGCAAGAGTACTGGAGTGGGGTGCCCCTGCCTTCGCCGATTTTTCTTCCTAAGAGAACTCAAATATAATTTGGGGCACTGGTGTGTCCAGCTGAAACACTGACCACTTTAACCTCCTTTGCAGCTGGAGGTGGCTCTCTGACACATTCATGACCAATGAGATACAAACTAGAAACCTTCAAGAAATCATTAGCAAAGAAAGACTTGGCTGGATCTCGAGATGATCATTCTAAGTGAAGTACTAGGTCAGATAAAGAAAGACAACTAACATATCACTTATATGTGGAATCTAAAAAGACAATACAAATGAACATATTCACAAAACAGAAACAGACTCACAGGCATAGAAAGCAAATTTATGGTTACCAAAAGGGAAATCAAAGGAGGGATACGTTAGGAATATGGGATTGACAGGCTTCCCTGGTGGCTCAGACGATAAAGAATCAACCTGGGCTCGATCCCTGGGTTGGGAAGATCCCCTAGAGGAAGGCATGACAACCCACTCCAGTATTCTTGCCTGGAGAATCCCATGGACAGAGGAGCCTCGTGGGCTACAGTCCATGGGGTCGCAAAGGGTCGGACACGACTGAGTGACTAAGCACGTGGGACTAACAGAAACAGACTACTGTACATATAAACAACAAGGATTTACTGGATAGCACAGGGGACTATATTCTATATCTTGTAATAACCTATAATAGAAAAGAACCAAAAAGAGAATATACATATATATGTAACTGAATCACTTTGCTGTACAACTGAAATTAACACGATGTTGTAAATCAATTATACCTCAATTTTAAAAGGATTTGACAACATTGTTTTTTTCTTCAGCTTTCTCCTTCCAGCCTAGAAGGGCAGCAGCCATATTGAGCATGAGGAAGAAAGTCAGGTTTGGCAGAGTAGAAAGGCAGAAAGAACCTGGGTTATTCAGTGGCATCACAGAGATGTTTCTTATGGGAGAAAAATAAATGCCTGAATTTTTTAAGCCACTAGAGTTGGCTTCCTGTTACAATGAGCAAAAAAAAAAAATCTAACTGGTACAACATACCATTTTTAAATTCCCTTCCTGGCACATACCAACAGAGGGGGATTCATGCAACCCTGGACCTTAGGCAAATATTAACTTTTCTCTACAAGGCTAAATAAGCACTGTTTATATTATAAACAACCTGGTATATGATAGTTCCCCAAAAGCCTACTTTTCTCTTGTGTCTTCCAGCTACTTATTTTTTTTTTCTTGACAAATAGAATCTGCGCTTGTAACTCATGCTGTGTTACTTCTAAAATGAATAGAGCTTATGTTTTAGCACACCAAAGGGTCTCTGGAGAATGGTTAGCACTTAAACTGAGCACCTGGGTGCATTACGAGAGCTAGCCTTTAAAAGGCTAGGCACAGGAAAGAGAAACTAGATTTATTTTTGCAGTGCTGTTGTTGTTAATGGTAATATGGAATTTTTTGTTTGTTTGTTTCTTTTTCAAATACCCTTTCGTTGGTGAAATTTCTACAAGGAAATGTACCCAGAGAATTTCCTAGCAGTCCAGTGGTTATGGGTTCAACCCCTGGTTGGGGAACTAAGATCCCAAAAGCCATGCAGCATGGCGACAGAAGAACAGAAAAAAGAAAAAAAAAGCAAATGTAGCAAAAGGCAAATGAACTGAAGCAAATGAAAATATTAAAGAAGATAGAAACAGAAGCCATACTTAAGAAATGAAAACTTACGCTCTGCCCTCATTGTACCTATTCCCCATCTGAAAGCCAGCAGAAAGCACGTGTACATGGTCAGATGCTCTCTGCAGGCTTGACGCTTGTGGAGCCCAGGGTAAGGGGACAAAGGCCCCAGCCCATTCTTCTGGCCCGGTCTTCTCACCTAGAACTCTGTCCTACGGCCATACCAGCCTAGCATGCTCCTGTGAACAGGCACCTCAGCCCCAAGACCATCTCTATCCACCCTTTCCCATCAGCCACTACTTGCTCACACCTTTTTAGACTAGCATTGCAGATACCCAGAACACGATGTATAAAAAGGGTACAGAAATGCGTAGGTATGTCTATTTTGTGCCAAGGATTCCTCATCCTTGAAAGGCACCCTAAAGCCTGGGGCCCGGTATAGGGGTCCCCAGTCACCTGGGTCTAGGATTGCCAGATAAGATACAGGACACTCAGTGCAATTTAAATTTCAGGTTAAAACAAAAATTATGCTATAGTATAGGTACATCCCCTGCAATATTTGTGACATGCTTCCACTAAAAATTGTTATTTACTGTTTATCTGAAATTCTTAATGGGGTCTTGCATTTTTATTTGCTGACTCTATCAACCCAAACTCTTTCTAAGGGCAGTTCTAGCATTCTGATCAGTCAAACCACTAAAGGCCTATGATACCACAATTTTGAAAAAGTGATCATATTTTCCAGCAGGCAGACAGACTCTGGGCACTTGAGCTGTAGAAGTAAACAAGGTCCATATGCTAGGTGAAGGTTAGGAGGGCCAAGAAATCAAGAAGATTTGGAGAAATATTGATTGAATGACAGGTAATTAAGAGTTAATTGCTTCAGAAAATATTACAGCCATCTTTTATTTTCTCAGCTATGAAAAAAATTCACTGTGAATGTGCTATAAACAATTTTAAAATGCACAAAAATGGATGTTGGCAGGAAAGAGTACTTAATACTAATGGAAGTTAGACATGTAAATCCCTAAATGTTAACAGGAAGAGATCTCACATTATTGATTTTGGCTATGTTAAGAAAAGCCATAGACCACTTAAACTTCCTTGTATCTTTTTTTTAGCCACTTTGAGTTCTGTGTGTTTGTCAAATTACATCATGAGAGCTGAGTGGGGAGGAGAATGTGGGGAGAGCCATGGCCCCTTTCCTCCTGGGGCCTTAAATATTCTCAGTATTTTCATCTATCTTTAATATATTGCATAATACAAATTGTATTATTTGTGTACAGATTCAATCATTAAGTGATCAAAAGTATTTGTACACTTTTTAACTGGCATTGGACTCAGTGACATGCAGTCCATTTCACCCTGCAAAGATGTTTAGTTTTTATGAAGTATCAGTGTTCCTCTTCTAGAAATGGCGCAGGCTAGAATGACCAAGATTGGGGCTTGAGAAGCCAAAGTATATGCCACAGTCTCAAAATGCAACTCAGCAAGGCCAGATACAACTTAGAAAACTTGTGTGGATTTAGTTGAACAGTCATTTAAAAGTTGACTTAAAACTGTCACAATCCTGAGCTGCTCACTTTAAGCTTCTTCGGCTCACTGTCCTCTAAAATTAGGAGGCATATGTTGGGACAATGATAGCATATCACACACATCCTTTCATTTTTGAAATGTATTTTATTGAGATATAACTCACATGCCATAAAGTCTACCCTTTTAAACCTCACAATTTTGAATGAACATTCATTTATTCTTACTTCCTCCCAATGCTGCTAACGTTTCAGAGAAGGGGAAAACCCACAAGGACAAAGAGAATGCAAGAGTTTGCATAATCATAACTGACCTTGCAGATCTGAGAAAAAAAGCTGATTGCTAAGCTGGCAGTGGGGAAAGTAAAGAAGAACCTAATTTATAATACAGAACATCCAGAAACCTCAGGACTTGACACCAGGTATCTGTGGATATAAGAAGATGGTGAGGCTCAATACAAGAGGATTGATTGAAAGTCTACTTAAGAAGGAGTTAGGTTGTAATTCTCTCCCCAGATCTGCTCAGAAGACTGAAGCAGTTTCTCTGGAGAAGGAAACTGGCCTATCTCTTGACTAGAGCATAGTAAGTACATTTGAAGGTGATTTCCTACCGCAAGCGGAGAAATTCATTAGCCATTCGTATCTTGAATGCTAAGATCCCCAACTTCCCTTGATTCTCAAGAAGGCAGACATCCAGGTCTATGAAAGCTGGAATATCCTGGAAGTAGGAGATTAAAGGACCCAACTCTTAGGAATTTGACCAACACAAAAAAGAAAAAAATCTGAAATGTTGATCTTGTAGAAGCCAGATCGCCTAATCCTCAAACTCATGGTCCACAAGTCATGCCTAGACACCAGGGAGATCAGTCATCTGTTAAGGCCTATGACAGGTGGCCATGAACTAACAGAGAATTCCACAGTAGAAGACAGAAACCAAAATAAACTCAAAAGAAAGGCAACTTGCAGGAAACAAACTATACAGGGTAAAGAAAGCATTTTCTTTTGCCATAACTTTTGATATACTATCATGATTATATTCAGAAAGAAAATATTCCAAACATGAAACAAATACTTGCTATATATAAAAAAGGAACATCCAGAAACTAAAGAATTTTTAGAAGCTAAATATGTTATGCGTGCATGCTCAGTCATGTCCAGCTCTTTGCCACAGACTGTAGACTGCCAGGCTCCTCTGTCCATGAAATTTTCCAGGCAAGAATATTGAAGTAGATTACCATTTACTACTCCAGGGGATCTTCCCAATCCAGGGATCAAACTGTGCTTCTTGCATTGGCAGGCAGATTCTTTACCACTGAGCCACCTGGGAAGCCCTCCAGATACATTATAGTAGACATTAAAATACCTGTGGTAGGCAGAGTGAGGATCCCTAAAGATGTCTACATCCTAAACCCTGAAACCTATGGCAAAATGGACTTTACAGATGTGATTAAGGTTAGGGATCCTGAAATGAAGAGATCACCTTGGACTATCAAGTGGGCCCAATCTAGTTAAATGGGCCCTTGAAAGCTGAGAACATTTCTAGCTGGAAGCTAAGAGATGCCGCAGTAGAAGAGAGATGAGATACATCAGAGGGAACCCACTCACTGTTAATGGCTTTGAAAATGAAGGAAGGGACCATGACCCAAGCAATATGGACAACTCTGGAAGCTGGAAGAGGCCTGAGCTGACAGCCATCAAGGAGACACGGACTGCAGCCCTACAAGCGTACGAAACTGAATTCTGCGGACAATCTAGATAGGCAAATAGTCTTCCCAAGAATCTCCCTGATGTCAAGAGCCAACTCATTGAAAAAGACCCTGATGCTGGGAAAGATTGAAAGCAGGAGAAGGGGACGACAGAGGATGAGATTGTTGGATGGCATCACCGACTCAACGGACATGAGTTTGAGCAAGCTTCCGGAGTTGGTGATAGACAGGGAGGCCTGGCGTGCTGCAGTCCATGGGGTTGCAAAGAGTTGGACATGGCTGAGCAACTGAACAAGAACAACAGCAAGAATCTCCAGAAAGCCCTCTAGACTCCTTGACTCTAAGTCCTTGACTTAGAATCTGACTCTGACTCATGAGTCCATAAGACTCATGTTAGATTTCTGACCCTCAGAACTATCAGATGGTGCATTTGTGTTATTTTAAGTCACTTTATGGAATAGAAAGTAAAGTAAATTTCCTGGAAAAGAGAACAAAAGACAAAGACCTGACAAATGGAGAAAATAGAAGAAAATTAGAAGACTGATCCCAAAGATTCAATATCCAAAAATGAGCCCAACAGAGAGACAGAGGAAGCAGACAGAAGAAAATCTGATTTTGTTTTTGTTTTTGTTTTTTTAATAATTCAAGGGATTTCCCCAAATGGGAGGAAATGATGATGGCATGGCATGTAGTAATATTTATGAAATTCAGAACACTGAAGACAGATTCAGAGATGAAAAATATGGTCACTTTCAAAAGTAAAAACAAAAAATGATTTTTAACTTTTGAATAAGACTAGAGGACAATGGGCAGTACCCTTAATTTACTAAAGTGATTTTCTCCTCATTTTCTCTTTGTTTTGAGAGGATAGAGTAGGAGCAGATGGGAAAGGAAGTTAAGAACAGGTGGCATAGAGTTGTGATAGAGGGCAGAAAGCCTCACCTATCATAGTGGAAAACTGGTGGATCATGCCTAAAACCGGTAATGTCTAAAACTGGTGTGAGTTGTCATTTCTTACCCCAGGGAATCTTCCCAACCAGGGATTGAACCCGTGTCTCTCACGTCTCCTGCATTGGCAGGTAGATTCTTTACCACCAGCACAACCTGGGAATCCCTAAAACTGAACAAATGCCCACATATACATGCTATTTATTAATAAAGATAGGAAATTTAAAAAAATTATTTTAAAGTGGTTGCCTTCAGGGAAGCTCATACAAAGGGTGGGGGCAGGGTAGACTTAGGGAGTTTTTTTGCAACAATTCTGATTTTCCACTGTAAAATACATGCATGTTTAACTTCAATGAAAACTAAAGCCTGAGAAGCGGAAATAAACCAGAGAAAACAAAGTCAATAACTAAAGTGATTAAGTTTAATAAGTAAAGTGACTTGAAAACATTCAGCAGTCCAAAAAAACTTCAAAGAGAGCTATTTTGCATTTCCCTTGAATTGTATTGGCCTTGAAATAGCCAGTGAAATATCTGTATTTGTTCTGTGCAGAAAGCTCTCAAACCCTTCACATTTCCAGCAGGATATAAGCCTCCTGGTATTTCCAATCTCTCTTTTAGCTCTAAAGATCTATGGTGCCTAAGAAGATGGGAAAAATATACTGTGGGAGATCCAAATATATCACCAGGCAGTTTGCAATCACATTTTTGGAAATGTACATTGAGTATTGGATCAAATGCTTAAAAAGATATCTAGGAAGATATTGACCAAGCATTAATAATGGTTATTTTTTGATGGTAGGATCAAATTGTTCATATTGTCCTCTGTTGTTTCTTGTTATTTTTCTTAACACTGAGCTTGCAAAAAGCAATAAAGGTATTTTCCTTGAGGAAAAAAATCTAAGGTGTCAACAACCAAAATATTTTGTATTAACTCTTTCCATCCTATGGAAGTCTTAAAACTTCCAGTCTAAGAATAATCTGCAAACACTCAACTTCCCAGCACCTTTCTAGTCACTTTGTTTTTACCCTTAGCAATCACTATTTGCACAAAGCCAAGTTCTTTGGAATCATCTGGGATTTCTGCCATCTCCTTTTCCCCCAAATTCAACTTTTTAGGATGAAGAGGAATAAAAACTACGGTATCAGGTCAAGAGTTATCCATGTTGTTTAACAGACACAGAGTTTCAGTTTGGGATGATGAAGAAGTTCAGGAGATGGAGCCTGGTGACAGTTGCACATACCTATGGCTTAGGCATCACTAAGTCATATGCTTAAAAATGGTTAAAAATGTAAATTTCATGTCCTGTATATTTTTCCACAATTAAAAAAAAAAAGACTTATCCCATACTTGTACTTTATTCACTTCTAACTGATCATTATAAATAATAGTTGACTATTATGGAGGGACAGAGAAAATGTTGAGTAAGTTTGAGAAGGATGCCAAGTGCTATAAAATCTGTTTACCAACCCATGTTTTCTGAAGGCAGTCCTTGATGTGATGCAACTTCAAAATTTTTATCATAAAATAAATTTTAGTTGTTCTTCCTTTAGGGGAAAAAAGTGAAAGTGTTTGTCGTTCAGTTGCTCCCAACTCTTTGTGACTGCATGAACTGTAGCCCACCAGGCTCCTCTGTCCATGGGGATTCTCCAGGCAAGAATACTGGAATGGGCTGCCATTCCCATCTCCAGGGAATCTTCCCAATCCAGGGGTCGAACCTGGGTCTCTTCCATTGAAGACAGATTCTTTACCTTCTGGGGAAGATAATAAAATATATTTTAATTTTATCTCAATAAAATACATTTTAATTTTATCTCAAAATATATTTTAATTTCCTTAGATTAGGGAAATTAAGAGATAATTGATTCTGAAGAGGGAACAAGAAGAAGAGAGTAATATGATTCCCTCATGCAAAATGTTTTGGCCATTGTTACAGATTCCCCAGGAAGGAAGCTTATTGGTGATTCCTCTGGGGAGTGAACTTGTTGGGGTAGAGAAGCAAGCAAGATGAGGCTAAGAGCAAACCTTGAGATTGTCACAATAAACACCTCGTTCCCCACCTCTGGGAGCTCTGCAGCTGGGATTCTCCTTCAGAATGTCTCAAAGAGAAGCAAAGAGCCTTATTATCCCTATGTTGACCCATCCTAGAGAGTGGGCTGCCCTCAGGAAATGATTTTGAGCAAGGTGGCTTTCTCCTGAAGAGGGCCATTCTCCTAGAGAAACTAAGCTGAAAGCAGCAGCTGCTAACGCTCCCATTTCTAAAGGGAGCACCTGGGTGGTACCGCTCCGCATCCTCTCCATCATATTCTATGGACTTCTTGGGTATTGCTACCCACAGAATAAATTTGTAATAAAATCAGAACAGAACTTAGCAGTGCCAAGCAAAGAAGTAAGAATTAAACCTGACTTCTAATAAAATTGGAATTTAAGAAAAATGTCCTATTGACCACATAGTAGGCCCTTGACTCAGAATTTTTGCTGTTTCCAAAAATGTACTGCTAATAATATCATAATGATGTACTATAATGTTACCAGTAAAATGTTTTCAAAAAGATCCAGAGAGCTTCACTCATGGTGTATTTTAAGCCCAGTTCTCATATTCAAGAAGAAAAAAAAAGGGAAGAAAGAAGTAAAAGGAAGGAAGGGAGAGAAAGAAAAGAGAAAGGAAGAATTTTAAGCCATTTCATAGACTCTGTCCTAAAGCCCAAGATACATAGTAGGGTGAGTGCCCTTCCTCCACAAATGTAGCAAAATTAAAATGATGGATGACTAAAGAGAATCTCTCTTTCCCTCACTTATCTTCTCTCTTGCTTCCTCCCCAGGGAAAATGCCAAAGAAGCTTGAGGCTTCTAAAGTAAACCATTAGATGCAGATGTGAAAGTAATTATCCAAGAGCTACTGCTTCTAACACAAGAAAGAAAAATAGCCTGTCTTCAGTCTCCATTAATAAATCATCTGAGGGCTCCTATTAGTCAAGGGACTTAGGACACCCCACTTGCCAGCCTGTAGATGAACTGTCTGAAAAGTATTTCCTATGGTTCTCAGCATTTTCTAAGCTTTAAACTAACGCGCTAAGTCACGGAGTTTGTGTGCTAAATTGTGTCTGACTCTTTGCGACCCTATAGACTGTAGCCTGCCTGGCTCCTCTATCCATCTATTGAAAAACAAATTGAACTATTTCCTCCAATTCCCTTTTTGTTATATCCAATATGGGAATTTTAATGGAACCAAAAATCAATGCAAGGTCACATACTATTAATAATGCTCTGATTTCCCCCAACAACCTTGAGGTGATAGGATGACATCTTGCAAATGAGGACCTTGAGACAAAGATGTTAAAAACTTACTCAAAATCTTGTAAATGTCAGAGCTGTAACTAATTAGAGACCTCCTAGAGAGCTATCTAGTATACTATGACAGCAAAACAGCTTTGAGGATGAACTAAAACACTGACACAGCTTCATTCAGGGATGAAACACACACATACACAAGTGAGCATTTCCTATTCAATCCATCAGCCTGGTGCTATCCCAGTAGACAGACGTGAGATCAAAAAATTATAGAATAGTCATGTGACTCTAGGCTGGAAACTATTTCAAGTGAACATCTGATTTGGTCCTTTGCCTTCAGGGAAATAACTTTATCATTACATCCATTTTAGTTGCATTCCAAAGAGGATGATAAATACCTAGGATGTATAATTATTAATGAAGGGATAGCCAGAACCCAGGTTTCTTCTACTTCCTGAGGTGAACTAGACCTCAAGTTGAGTTCTCACAACAACTTTGTGGTATAGGCAACAGTCAGACTCTTTTAAACTGATATTGGTCATGTTTGGGGCAGTCCAGGAAAGGACAATCTCTCAACAGATGGAGTGGACATCTGTCTACACAATATAATTTAAGGAGTCTCTGATTACTACTAGGGCTTCCCTGTGACTCAAACAGTAAAGAATCTGCCTGCAATGTGGAAGACCTAGGTTTGATCCCTGGGTCAGGAAGAACCCCTGGAGAAAGGAAAGGCTACCCACTCCAGTATTCTTGCCTGGAGAACCCCATGGACAGAGGAGTCAGGTGGGCTATAGTCCATGGGGTCACTGAGTGACTAACAATTTTCACAGATTACTGCTAAGAGACTGAATAAACAAACAGACAGGCTAGATATGACAGTAGAACTTTCACCCACAACTGGCAGAAACCAGTCCAGGAAGCCAAACCACAAGCTCTGCAGTGGTAAGCCCAGAGCAGTCAGGACTTGGTCACTGACTGCCAGCCTTCCTACTTGTTGCCCAACCTTTCAACTCACGGCCAACCAGAGAAAGCCAAATATGTTCCCCAAACCAATCATATACAATGCTCACTGCTAGTCAGCCTACCTGTAGCTTCCATATGCCAACATCTCCAATCAGAATATACCTGAGGCATCCCTAGTTTTTCACTATGTCTATCCCTTGTATGCACATGGGGTTTGTTCCAGGATGAAAATCTAAGGATGCTCAAGTCCCTTGTATAAAATAGCACAGTATTTGCATATAACCTCCACAATCCTCCAGCTTTGTGACATTGTACAGGAGACGGGGATCAAGACCATCCCCATGGAAAAGAAATGCAAAAAAGCAAAATGGCTGTCTGGGGAGGCCTTACAAATAGCTGTGAAAAGAAGAGAGGCAAAAAGAGAAGGAGAAAAGGAAAGATATAAGCATCTGAATGCAGAGTTCCAAAGAATAGCAAGAAGAGATAAGAAAGCCTTCTTCAGCGATCAATGCAAAGAAATAGAGGAAAACAACAGAATGGGAAAGACTAGAGATCTCTTCAAGAAAATTAGAGATAGAAGGGAACATTTCATGCAAAGATGGGCTCGATAAAGGACAGAAATGGTATGGACCTAACAGAAGCAGAAGATATTAAGAAGAGGTGGCAAGAATACACAGAAGAACTGTACAAAAAAGATCTTCACGACCCAGACAATCATGATGGTGTGATCCCTAATCTTGAGCCAGACATCTTGGAATGTGAAGTCAAGTGGGCCTTAGAAAGCATCACTACGAACAAAGCTAGTGGAGGTGATGGAACTCCAGTGGAGCTCTTTCAAATCCTGAAAGATGATGGTGTGAAAGTGCTGCAGTCAATATGCCAGCAAGTTTGGAAAACTCAGCAGTGGCCGCAGGACTGGAAAAGGTCAGTTTTCATTCCAATTCCAAAGAAAGGCAATGCCAAAGAATGCTCAAACTACCACACAATTGCACTCATCTCACATGCTAGTAAAGTAATGCTCAAAATTCTCCAAGCCAGGCTTCAGCAATACGTGAACCGTCAACTCCCTGATGTTCAAGCTGGTTTTAGAAAAGGCAGAGGAACCAGAGATCAAATTGCCAACATCCGCTGGATCATGGAAAAAGCAAGAGAGTTCCAGAAAAACATCTTTCTGCTTTATTGACTATGCCAAAGTCTTTGACTGTGTGGATCACAATAAACTGTGGAAAATTCTGAAAGAGATGGGAATACNGTATATTCAAAAGCAGAGACATTACTTTGCTGACTAAGATCTGTCTAGTCAAAGCTATGGTTTTTCCTGTGATAATGTATGGATGTGAGAGTTGGACTGTGAAGAAGGCTGAGCGGCAAAGAATTGATGCATTTGAACTGTGGTGTTGGAGAAGACTCTTGAGAGTCCCTTGGACTGCAAGGAGATCCAACCAATCCATTCTGAAGGAGATCAATCCTGGCATTTCTTTGGAAGGAATGATGCTGAAGCTGAAACTCCAGTACTTTGGACACCTCATGCGAAGAGTTGACTCACTGGAAAAGACTCCGATGCTGGGAGGGATTCGGGGCAGGAGGAGAAGGGGATGACCAAGGATGAGATGGCTGGATGGCATCACGGACACGATGGACGTGAGTCTGAGTGAACTCCGGGAGATGGTGATGGACAGGGAGGCCTGGTGTGCTGAGATTCACGGGGTCGCAAAGAGTCGGACATGACTGAGCGACTGAACTGAATTGAAGTTTACTTACAATACCTGTGTGTGTTCAGCCACTCAGTCATGTCTGACTTTGTGACCCCAAGGACTGTAGCACACCAGGCTCCTCTGTCCATAGAATTTTTCAGGCAAGAATACTGGAGCTGATTGCCATTTCCTACTCCAGGGGATCTTCCTGATCCAGGGATTGAGCCCGTGTCTCTTGTGTCTCCTGCTATGGCAGCTGGTTTCTTTACCACTGCTATATAAATGCCATGTAGATAGTTGCCAGTGCATAGCAAATTCAAGTTTTGTCTTTAGAACTCTCTGGAGTATTTTTTCAAATATATTTTACCCCCAGTTTGTTGAATGTGTGGATGTAGAATTCATGGATATGTGAGGCTGACCGTATAAATCTTCCTACTCTCCTGTCTGCCATTGAGGCTCTGCCAAACACTAATGATGGTGGCTGACTTCCTTGGTATCACAAGCTCTGAATAAATAGCTGCTGTTTGTTCTCATTGGGTGGTCTTTATTTTCACAATTTCCCTGGAGGCTCCAATAAGATATGATCTGCCTTGCCCATTGCTACCGACCGCACCCTTCAACCAGGTGCGGTACCCTGGAGGCCCCTTCTCTTGTTGTGGCTTTTGAGTCCATGTTAACATAGGAAGTCAGCACCAGGTTTAAACTCCATTCTCTTTAAATTGAGTGCCTTGGCTATTTATTCTCAGTTTGGTGAAAGTGAAGTGAAAGTGTTAGTCGCTCATCTTGTGTGACTCTTTGTGACCCCGTGGACTGTAGCCAGGCAGGCTCCTCTGTCATGGAATTCTCTAGGCAAGAATATTGGAGTGGGTTGCCATTTTCTTCTCCAGGGGATCTTCCTGACCAAGGGACTGAACCCAGGTCTCCTGCATCTCCGGCACTGGCAGGCAAATTCTTTACAATAACACCGCCTGGGAAGCCCTCTCAATCTGGTATCCAGGTTATGTATTGGTTCCCCCTCTTTTTGGCGTCTTTTGTAGAATCAGGGCATTTCTGTTGATTCTTATGCTCTATTCAATACTTTGAGTGTGTGTTGCTCTCTTTTGTCTTGTTGGTCATCAACGGAGGATCACCAGGTAGGACACAGACACAGACCCTGTCAGCCTGATTTTCAGCCTCATGGACTGAGTTTGTGGTTTTCACCGAACCCGTAGCGATTCGGGCAAACTTTGCGGTGGGCCGCCAACAAACTTGCCTAAGATTCATCTTGTTTGCCTTGATTTTTTTCTTTTTTTTTTCATCCCGAGAGTTTGCCTTTGAACCTGAGAGGATATGTTGTCTGCTTTCCTGCCTACCGGGGGAAAACCCTGTCTCTGTGCCTCAGCCATTTGTCAGAGTAGCTCTTGAACGATGAGGTTTCAACTGATTTTTACCAGCTTTTGTGGGGTCATCTAAGTCCAAATCTCTCCTCCTCCAGAAAAAAAAAAACAAAAAAAACTTCTGCTTCTTATAGATATGCTCATTACAACCGTAATTCTTGTGATTTTTTTTTCCCAAATGGCTATCAGTTCAAAATATCAAGAGTTCCCTGGGTGAAATTTGACACTGGCCCCTGTACACACAAAGGACAAGAAAGAGGCAGACATCTCCAGATTGGTTTCATAAACAAGAGGACTTACATATAGGTTTGTGTTGGGTGGACACAAGATGAGGAGGTCTCCATATCATCCAAGAGTTTATACTCCATACCAAGAATTTATACAGAGGCCTTAATGAGATTTAGTCACACACACCATCCAGATGGTCATAAAAATACTTTACTCTCTAATTTTGCAAATCTACTGAAATATTAACTATTTTTCTCCTTTATTGTTGACCTTAGTTCAGTTCAGTCGCTCAGTCATGTCCAACTCTTTGTGACCCCATGAACCACAGCACGCCAGGCCTCCCTGTCCATCACCAACTCCCAGAGTTCACCAAAACCTATGTCCATTGAGTCGGTGATGCCATCCAACCATCTCATCCTCTGTTGTCCCCTTCTCCTCCTGCCCTCAATCTTTCCCTAGAGATTTACATTCGGATATTGAAACATGCTTGCGTTCCTGATATAAACTCTATTTGGTCAGAAAAACTTTTTGTTTATTTTTTTGTTATTAATTCTGTATTTTTTTGTTGCTGTTGTTTAGTCACTAAGTCACGTCCAGCTTCTTTGCGACCCCATGGACTGTAACCTGCCAGGCTCCTCTGTCCATGGGATTTCCCAGGCAAGAATACTGGAGATGGTTGCCATTTCCTTCTCCAGGGGATCTTCTGAACCCAGTGATTGAACCCACATCTCCTGCTTGGCAGGTGGATTCTTTACCACTGAGCCACCTGGGAAGCCCAATTCTGTATTTCAGTTCAGTTCAGTTGTTCAGTCGTGTCTGACTCTTTTCAACCCCACGGACTACAGCACGCCAGACTTCCCTGTACTTCACCAACTCCCAGAGCTTACTCAAACTCATGCCCATCGAGTCGGTGATGCCATCCAACCATCTCATCCCCATCCTCCCCTTCTCCTCCCACCTTCAATATTTCCTAGCACCAGAGTCTTTTCAAATGAGTCAGCTCTTCCCATCAGGTGGCCAAAGTATTAGAGTTTCAGCTTTAGCATCAGTCCTTTCAATGAATATTCGGGACTGATCTCCTTTAGGATTGACTGGTTGGCTCTCCATGCAGTCCAAGGGACTCTCAAGAGTCTTCTTCAACACCACAGTTCAAAACCATCCATTCTTCGGCTCTCAGCTTTCTTTATAGTCCTACTCTAACATCCGTACACGACTACTGGAAAAACCATAGCTTTGATTATACAGATTTTTGTTGGCAAAGTAAGTCTCTGCTTTTTAATATGATGTCTAGGTTGGTCATAGCTTTTCTCCTAAGGACCAAGTGTCTTTTAATTTCATGGCTGCAGTCACCATCTGCGGTGATTTTGGAGCCCCCCCAAAAATAAAGTCTGACACTGTTTCTACTGTTTACCCATCTATTTCCCATGGAGTGATGGGACCAGATGCCATGATCTTCGTTTTCTGAATGGTGAGTTTTAAGCCAACTTTTTCACTCTCCTCTTTCACTTTCATCAAGAGACTTTTTAGTTCCTCTTCACTTTCTGCCATAAGGGTGGGGTCATCTGCATATCTGAGGTTATTGATATTTCTCTTGGCAATCTTGATTCCAGCTTGTGTTTCATCCAGCCCAGCATTTCTCATGATGTACTCTGCATATAAGTTAAATAAGCAAGGTGACAGCATACCCTACTTATTTAATTATGTACTCTGTATTTACTAATATTTTGTTTGATTTTTTATGTGTATTTGTAAGTGAAATTGGTCTGTAGTTTCCTTGTCTAGTTTTGCTGTTACAACGGAGAAAATCATTTCCTTTGTTCCCTTCTAGGTTCTTTGGTTGGTCTAATAACTAAATTGACAGAAGATGGACTAACAGGAGAAAAACAAATTTAATTTCATGTGTCTGTGGGGACTAATAAAAATATGAGACTCAAAAAAAAAAAAGAACATTTTCCTCTCTCAAGGCTGCATCCTTGAAACCAGCTCTTCGTGCAGAAATGGTGGGCAGACAGTATATTCCAAGGGCAGGGGAGAAAGTCAGAAGCCTCCAATCACCTGGTTTCCATCTTGCAGGTTAACCAAAGGTCATGTCCTCTGGTGACCTCCTCCAGCAAAGACATAACTTCATCACAGGTGACATGGGTCCTCAACGGCCACTCTAAGGAAACACTTAATATAATGAATACTGTTCCTTTGAGAGGCACCTTAATAAAGAAAGGGAAGAAGGTTTCTCAGGTGCAGTGTTTCTTGATTGGTATGTGGAAGCCTCCAGAGGAAATTCTGATTCAGTGATTGCTTCACTAAAAAATTATTTGGCCAAAGCTAAAAAGAATCTGGCAAATTTAACACTAAGAAATTAGGCTCCTTTCCTCAATAAACCTCCTCCCACCACCACCCCTATCCCTCTACCCCACTGCCTGTCCGCTTCCAGCTTGCTGGCTTCTTCCTTCCCCATCAGATCTCTCTCCTACCTTCACAGACTTCTCCTGTTACTGAAAGTGGGGGTCCAGCTACTTGCCGCTCAAAAGACAATAAAGAGGCAAGGCTGGTGGAAAGAAAAGTTTGCTTTATTTTGGATGCTAGCAACCAGGGGGAATGGTGTGTCTGTCCAAAGGTCCATTGCCTCCACTGACAATCAGTGGGCAAGAGCTTTTATGGACAGAAGGAGAGGGTTACATGCAGAAATAGCAGTCATTCATCTTGAAATCCAGAGAAGGCAATGGCAGCCCACTCCAGTTCTCTTGCCTGGAAAATCCCAAGGACAGAGGAGCCTGGTGGGCTGCAGTCCCTGGGGTCACTGAGAGTCAGACACAACTGAGCGACTTCACTTTCACTTTTCACTTTCATGCATTGGAGAAGGAAATAGCAACCCACTCCAGTGTTCTTGCTTGGAGAATCCCAGGGATGGGGGAGCCTGGTGGGCTGCCGTTTATGGGGTCGCACAGAGTCGGACACGACTGAAGTGACTTAGCGGCAGCAATAGCATCTTAAAATCGGTCATCAGCAAGCTGACCAGCATCATCTTGATTACTTTAGATACAATTAATCTTCAGTACCAAGACTGATTTATTTCCATTTCTCAAGGCCAGTTCTCAGAATTGTGGCAGCTTATATCATGGCTACAGTCTGGTTATTGTGTAGTTAACTTCTTCCAGCTGGTGGGTGTATCTATAAGACAGCTAGCAGGATATGACTCAGAATATTATCTATAGCCCTTGAGAAGGAACTAAAGGACCTTGACTTTGCTTAATGACTACATCATTATTATGTGGTCTTCTCTGAGTGTTTTCCTTTGTATCTGCTTATTCTGACTTCTCTGATAAACTTATTCTTTGGTTAGTTTTTCCACTAATAAAAGGCAAGCTGAAGACATGGAGGACAAAGACCATAGGGTCCTGCCCAGTTTCACTCCCTCCACTTCCTCTTGCCCAGATGCCTACGTTTTCCCAGCAATGCTCCGAAGACCTGAAAATACTAGTTGCCTCTAACGATCAACCAGCCCATGAACCAGTATGCAAGCAACTGTAAAAGTTAAATGCTGGAACTAGCTGAATTAAGAGCCATGATTAAGAATTGCTGCAAACCCAGATAATATCAGCAACTCTTCATAGAAAGATTTAGAATTATCTTGCATATGACCTGGGTGGGTATAACCCTGGTTACCTGAGCTATATCAGCTATGTGTTGGTCACAACCTCAGATGCTAAATGCTGGAGGGCAAAAGCTGACTTCTCTGACTCAGGAACATTTCCAGAGGATTCATCTTTACACAATAAATGTGAGGGAAAAAAAATCATCCCCAAAGTAGGGCAAATCCCCCTAATAGTCAAACCTGAAATACTTCTTATTAAATCAAATGGACCATAACTCAAGCATGCAAATAAACAAAAAGCTAAAGCTATTGATGATTTGGGGATGATTGTAAATTAAAGATTACATTAACAGTGGCCTGAGTGATGTAGACAAACCCTTAGAGTTTTAATTCAAGTTCACGGGAAGCATCATCATCCATTGCTTATTAGCACTGCATCTCTGACCTGGTTATAAAGGCTATTCCCCTTATTCTGGGGGCAGTGTAATTGCCAGTACAAAACTTTCAGTGTTTCTAATGAATAAGTTCCAGGCTCCCTACTTGGCCTTGTATTTCCTCAAACAATCCACACATTACTACTTACTGAGAACACACAACTCCTTCACCCAGCCAATTAACTTCTTTGGATTTTCTGTTGCTCTCTCCCCCTCACATCACTATTCACTGTCTCAACACCTGGTTCTGGCTTCTCCCTGACTCACCAAAAGAGGGGAGCCCCATGGTTGACTTACCTCGGTTAGCATATTCACCTTGTACTCAGTCACTAAGTTGCATCCGACTCTTTGCAACCCCCTGGACTGTAGCCCACCAGGCTCCTCTGTCCATGGAATTTTCCAGGCAAGAATACTGGGAGTGGGTTGCCATTTCCTTCTCCAGGGTATTTGCCTTACTCAGATATATTAAAAACTCCTATTGAGAACACTAACCTAATATTACTTATGGATGGATTATACATCAGAATCAAAACTGGAAGCCAAGCAGATTATCCACCTAGTAATTTAAGCTTTTCTTTAGAAGATAGTCCTCTACCTGAGGTAAAATCAGCACCAATGACAGGATTTTTACACTTAATAGAATTTGTCTGTTATCCAAAGACCAGAGAATCAACATACACACAGAGAGCAGGTATGCTTTTGGCAGGACATGTTTTGGAAGCAAAAGGGGCTTCACACCTCTGCTGGAATCTCCTTCCAACAAAGATTGAGACCAAGCAAAAAGTCACCAGGCTTCCCTCATGGCTCAAATGATAAAGAATCTGTCTGCAATGTAACATACCAGAGTTTGATCCCTGGATCGGGAAGATCCCCTGGAGGAGGAAATGGCAATCCATGCCAGTATTGCCTGGAGAATTCCATGGACGGAGGAGCCTGGCAGGCTACAGTCCATGGAATTGCAAAGACTCAGACACAACTGAATGACAAACACTTCCTAGCAAGAAGAAAGAATATGGAAGCTGAAGAAATGCTCTAGCAGCATTTCCAAACAAGAAGACTTAACCAAGGTTATGATCTTAACTACACCCTCAGAAGATAATCTCTCTGGAGAGATTAAATGAGTCATTACAGAATACCAGTTCTTAGTCCCTGATTTGGAAAGGAAGAATGGGGAAAATCTGGCTGTGCTCTTCACACAGGTAATCTCTGATGCTCCCAATGTAACCAGGAAGGGTGAATTTTGAATTTATGCTGGATCTGCTCCTGTGACTTTGGGCTTCGTTTGTGGCTCAGCTGGAGACCTGGGTTTGATCCCCGAGTTGGGAAGATCCCATGGAGAAGGGAAAGGCTACCCACTCCAGTATTCTGGCATGGGGAATTCCATGGACTATATAGTCCTTGGGGTCACAAAGAGTCGGACATGACTGAGCGACTTTCACTTGCCACTTTTGTTACCGTAGGCATATATAAGGGCCTGACTCAGGGAGATAACCTGAGCTGCCCACCTGTGAAGGACTGTAAGGAAGTGAAACTAATACATTCCCCTGCCTGAGGCTTGCCATTCTAGGGGACATTTGCAAAGACGGAATAGTCTTTTTACTTTGTGTCCTCATCCCCCCTCATCTCTGATCCATAAAAGAAACTAGCAACCAGGCTGGACAAGATGGTTATTTTATGGCACTAGCCTACCATCTTCTCCCAAGTAAAGTCCTGTCCTTGTCTTAACACCTTATCTTGGATTATTGGCCTGTCATTAGGGGAGCAGAGCGAGCTTGGACCTGGTAACACCAAAAGCGCTACTTTGTGGCACCAGATGATTTCAAAGGGATATGAGCTAAATTTCTCCATGAAACTATTCAGTATGGTGCACAAAATTTGGTTACCAGCTTAAATCAACATTAGTAGGGAAAGTTTTAAAAGACAGCTGGAATTATTCTCAGGTCATGTGTGGTTTGTCAACAACATAATCCTGAAAAAAGCTGTAAAGGTAGGGGGATGGCCAGGATCTGATGATTCACAGGCCCTTTGAATCCCTTTAGGTGGATTTTTCCTGCATGTATTTTATCCTCTCTATGGAATTTAAATATGGTTTAGTTATTATACATCTATTTTCTAGAGGAGTTGAGGCATTTCCTTACCGAAAAGCTACAGTTCTTATAGTTTAACTAAAGAGCTATTTGATTTCATGTTCCAGCCTGGAGTATATCAAGTTTTATATCAAATAACCAAGTCCTACACTTTAGGGAAACTATTATAAAAGAATTGTGTAACATGTTCTCTCTTACCCAAGAATGCCATACCCTTTTCTACCCATAATCTCCTGGAAAAAACAAAAGAACCAATGGCATTCTTAAATTAAAATAAGCAAAATTTTCAGATATCCTTGAGCTTCCTTGGCCAAAAGTATTCCCAGTAACCCTATGGCCCATGCATTTAGGAATTTCACCTCTACTACCAGCTCAGGGTTGCTGCAAGCAGATATGGCAAAATATTGCAACAGATTCATGTGCTGTGCCAAGTCCTATTGCTAATAGATCAGGACTATCTTCCCGCATCTTCTGAAATAGCCTCTTCTTCATCTTCAACCAAGATATCTGTCTATTGGAAGAGATATCTGTCTATTGGAGGCTCTTGGACTTGATCAGAAGAAATCTTATCAATCACTGTAAGCAACAAATAGAATAGGCCATAAATTCACATTGAAGGAGAGATCCAGAATTCCACACACAATCAGAAAGCTGCTCCATTGGGAAACTCAGACTGCGGATCATCAGGAACCCACTAAAAGCAGGAGATCTTGTGGAAGTAGATGAACCAAGACTTTTAGAAAAGCTGATGACCTCAGAAAGTAGACAGCTTCCATCCAAATGCTGAGCTAAGACCACTGCCTCATTTCTGTGCTGTTGTTGTTTTTTAAAATCTGCTTATTTATAACTATTCTTATTTTCTACAGATCTCCCAGCTGTCATCTACCCAAAATGACCTTTTTTTCTTTTATTTCCTCCTTATTATAATTGCTAGGTCAGAATACAATCATTCTAATGCCATTCTCAGATAATCCTAAACTGGTCTAAATCTTACTGACTCCTAAGTAAGCCATCCATCACTGGATCCCCATGATTTAAAAAAAAAAAAAAAAAAAAGGCTTCTGGGCAATTCTGGTCTCCTGACATAAAACCATAGGGAATTACAGCTGATGGCATCTCCATTTGCACCTATATGGATAAAGAGCTTTGAACAAATCAACCTGTGACTTTGTTAGCATCCCCTCCACTCAAGACAAGCAAACTCACAAAAAATCCAATTATTACAATTTATTGATAAGACTCAGGGTAATTCTAAATTTGAATTCAACAAACTGCATAGGGCAATAAACCAAACCTTTGCTGCCTGGAAGAAACAATCAGAAATTCAAATTCCAATCTTGTAAGTAATTCTCTTTTCCTAGGTTGGTCTATGCCAATCCTAGGTACTACTGCCTTTGTGGAAAGATGTTTACCTCAGGGTAGCATTTTCCAAACTTCACAGATAATATTCCAAGACTTGTCTGGAGCAGAGACCCTAATTCTCTAAATCTCCAGTGCTGGAAACTCTAACTTAGACTTGAAACAAGGCACACTTGACTACTCAGGCACTCTATCTTGAGGAATTACTGATTCACTGCTTATATGAATAGTCAGAGCAGTGTTTCCAACAGTACGAATCATACAAATAAAAAAGGCTGTGGGACATCCCTGGTGGTCCAGTGGTCAAGAATCTATCTGCCATTGCAGGGGTCACAGGGTTCGATCCCTGGTTAAGGTAGATTCCACATGCCGCAGGGCAAATAAGCCCATGAGACACAGGTTACTGCAAGGAGAAGTCCTCACACCACAGCTAGAGTGTAGCCTCCACTTGCCGCAACCAGAGAAAGTCCTGCACGCAGCAACAAAGACCTAGCTCGGCCAAAAATAAATGTTATAAAATAAGACTGTAGGAATTATGTCACTAACTCTGGCAGAAGTTATTAACAAGACCATCTCTGCCCTTGATGGACTACAGATCAGTCACAGCTCTTTGGCACAAGTAGAAACAGATAATAGCATAGCTCTGGATTCCATGTTGGCTGGTCACGGGATCATCTGTATCATTGATAGTACTTCTTGCTGTGCTTAGATCAATGAAGCAGGTGAGATAAGCAGACTATGTGCCTAAAAGCTACTTGGCTTCCTAAGCTTGGTCCTCAAGGTCAATGGGATTTGTTCCCTGGTCCTGTATTGGGCAATTGAGATTCCTAGTTTTGAAGCGTCTTACAGGTAATACTAATTTTTCTCATGTTTGTCCTGGTGGCCATGATGCTGGTGCATTGTAGTCTCTCGAGAAAGTTTTAATTGCTTCTGCTTAGTCACCCTCTTACCAGATAATCACCATGATGATAAAACAAAAAGTCAAGAGGATCTCTCAAAACATGTGGCTATGGAAATAATTACACAATTCCCAAGAGATGAAGGTCTGAAACTCAAGCTCCCCGAGTTTTTCAGCTTCTGAAAAGTGACAGAACAACCAAAAGGAGGCCTGAGAGACTAACCGTAGAAATGGATAATAATCAGATCATCTATGACCATAGAACTCTGAACTACAACCAGCTCAGGAAGCCAAATCGCAACCTCTGCAGTAATCAGCCTTGAACAGTAAGGAACCTTGGTCACTGACTGCCAGCTTCTCTATTTTTCATCCTAGCTTCCAACTCCCTGGACCAAGCAGAAAAAGCCCACTAGGCTGACTGTACACTCATGTGATTAAAATCCTTCACTTGTGACTACACATGACTATATGACTTTCAAGGTTTAAACTGTTCTTAGCACAACTTGTAAGTTTCTACTAAATTCATCAGCACTGTTTTGATTGCAAATGATAGAAACCCAACTCAAGATAGCTTAAGTTAAAAAAGGGAATTACTGGTTCACATAACTGGAAATAACAGGGGTGAAGTCAAATTCAGGCGTATTTGGGTTTAGGCTAATGGGATTTGAAAATGGAAAAGAAGCTAGTGTGATCTCGATGAGACCCTTTTGGCCAAAGTTTTGTTGAACTTTCCACTGATGATATATAATTGGTATTGATGCTTCATATGCTTGTCCTGTGAATGATGATAAAACTCAGAAAGGATTGTCTTTCTCCATGGAGAAGACCTGATAGTGCTAGTTCCCTAGGAGCTTCACAACCCTAATAACAGCTTTGAGCTTTAAGTCTCTCTGACTGATGATTCTGCCAGCTGGAGCCTTTGGCGGAGGAAGGCAGGCTCTGTAGGGACGAACCTTTGAGCTTTTGGAATTGTCACCTCAGAAAAGAAGCAGCTAGAGTTTCTGTAGGCTTTGAGTGGGGAATTAGGTGTTTATCTCTTGCTATATTAAATCTCCTGTAAGAAACTTTAAAAAAAAAAAAAAATGAGAGAAGCTGCCGCTAGCAGCAAATACTGGGATGTGGAAGAAAGTGAATTCCTGACATTCCTAGACCTTGTGACTCTTCTTTCTGATATTCCTTATTTTGAAGGACTGTCAATGTGCAATCAAAGACTAACAATGTAAAAAGGGCTCAAAGGAGCCTCACTGGACAAATGCAAATTGTGTTTTCTAGAATGCAGCCAGCCGGGCCTCAGAAGTATCTTGACCATACAAGAAAAAGCAGCAGCTATCCCTTTGGGTCTACATGACATCAATCATAAGGATTATGACCATATGGAGAATAAATGTGTCTGTATCATAGGACTGCTCAGAGGATTAAATTAGAGGGTTTATAAAACATTTAGAACAGTCTTGGTACATATTGTATTATTGTTGTTGTTCAGTCACTAAGTCATGTCTGACTCTTACGACCCCATGGATTATAGCCCTCTAGGCTCCTCTGTCCATGGGATTCTCCAGGCAAAAATAGTGGGGTGGGTTGCTATTTCCTTCTCCAGGGGATCTTTCTGACCTGGGTGGAACCCACTTCTCCTGCATTGGCAGGCAGAGTCTTTACCACTGAGCTACCAGGGAAACCCACATACTGTATTAGTTGAATTGATGCTTTTGAACTGTGGTGTTGGAGAAGATTCTTGAGAGTCCCTTGGATTGCAAGGAGATCCAACCAGTCCATCCTAAAGGAAATCAGTCCTGGGTGTTCATTGGAAGGACTGATGTTTAAGCTGAAACTCCAATACCAGATGCGAAGAGCTGACTCATTGGAAAAGACTCTGATGCTGGGAAAGATTGAGGGCAGGAGGAGAAGGGGACTACGGAGGATGAGATAGTTGGATGGCATCACCAACTCAATGGACATAGGTGTGGGTAGACTCTGGAAGTTGGTGATGGTCAGGGAGGCCTGGCGTGCTGCAGTCCATGGGGTCACAAAGAGCTGGACACAACTGAGCGACTGAACTGAACTGAACTGTATTAGTTGAATCTAAAATGCTACCAAATTGAAAACGCAGCATAATTTTATATAGAATTTTCAAGAAAAAAAATCTTAATTAAACTATCATCTACTCCCACTTTGTAAGACACATCTCAATCTCAGAGATGGTAAATATGAAAAATATCTGTCTTGGAATGAATGAAGTACAGTAGCATGCTTATAACATGCTTTACTAACAATATTTTAGCACTGTGACTAGCTAAAATGTGTGTATGTGTCGATAAAAAGAATCTTTATCCAATTTTACCATTTTAATCATCAATGTACTCACATTTCTAACAACAAGAATGCTGAGAAATCAAATAGCTTGTATTAATGAATCCATAGCAAATGAATAGAAGAGGTTATTTTTTCAAAATAAAGCCAAACACAAAATTTAATGAGTTTTGAAGTTCAAACCAGTGTTTGTGTGCATGCGTGTGTGTATATATACATATGTATACACATATACACGGTGGTTTAGTTGCTAAGTTGTGTCATACTCTTGGGATCCCGTGGACTGTAGCCTGCCAGGCTCCTCTGTCAATGGGATTTTCCATGCAAGAATACTGGAGTGGACTGCCGGATTGCCATTTCCTTCTCCAGGTATATATATATATATATACTCACACACACACACACAAAGATTTTAAACATACAAGGAACATTGGTGGGGCTATACAATAACACTTGTCATCAATAAAAAGTGAATGTAAAGTTAGGAGTTTTCCAAACAATTCATGCACATTTCAGAAAAACATGTACGCTTACATGAAAGCAGGCAGAATAGTAAGCATATTTACATCCTCAGAAAAGGATTAGCAACTGGAGAAGAATTACAAAGGAAGGGAATTGGCTCAGGTGTAGTCATCTCAAGGCTATGGGAATGAATTTATATTGTATAAAGTAAAATTCCTGGAAACAAGTGAATACAGGCCACCAAACTTGGAAAGAGAAGAGAAACTACTATGTTTGTACAAAAGAACTTCAAAGGGAGATACAATTTATTTTCTTTTTTTACACCATTGCAACTAAAAATAAGATATAAGAGCCAAGCATAGCCAAGTGAAGAGTTTACAGCTGTTACACAGAATACAGAGCTTTGAGCAGGCTATAAAACACAATGACCTTCAGCAAAACTTGACTCCAAGCCCCTTAGAAGCAATAATTTCTTCTGTGGAAGTCTAACATGCAGCATAAGAACTGGCTTTTGACCTCAAAATAACTCCAGAACTCAGCACACTGCTTCCAGCTTCATTTACCTAAATACATACTTGCCAGCTGACCACAGCTGAGACACTCTGCTAGAAATCATTTGCAAATCACTTTTTTCACCTCAATAGGAAAGTGAAAGTCCCTCAGTCATGTTCAACTCTTTGCAATCTCATGGACTATACAGTCCGTGGAATTCTCTAGGCCAGAATACTGGAGTGGGTAGCCTTTCCCTTCTCCGTGGGATCTTCCCAATCTAAGGATTGAACCCAGGTCACCTGCATTGCAGGCAGATTCTTTACCAGCTGAGCCACAAGGGAGGCCCAAGAATACTGGAGCGGGTACCTATCACTTCGCCAGCAGATCTGCCCGATCCAGGAACTGAACAAGGGTCTCCTGCAGTGCAGGCAGATTCTTAACCAACTGAGCCATCAGGAAGGACGGTCCCAAAGATCAACATAATGGACAGGAGGTGAGATTTAGAATCAAGGGACTCATTTCTGGCATGTCATTTATAACTATGCCTTGAGCAAAGGGGCTTGTAATCCTCTGAGTTCTAATCAGAAGAAGAAAAAGATAAAACTTGCCTTCCAGAGGTCATGAGATTCTTCTCCACCTCCACTCTCCAACTCCCATATAAGGACCTAGTGATTTCATTGCTCCCACCAGGAGTCATGAGACTCCCAGAAGGATCAAAACATATATTTTTTAAGTGTTTAGGGACTGCCCTGGTGATCCAGTGATAAAGACTCCAAGCTCCCAATACTGGGGGCTGAGGTTTGATCCCTGGGTCAGGAAGATGCCCTGGAGGAGGAAAAGGCAACCGGCTCCTGGAAAATTCCATGGATAGAGGAGCCTGGCGGCCAACAGTCCATGGGGTCGCAAAGAGCAGGACATGACTGAGCAACTGAGCACACACACAGGGAACTAGATGCCACATGCTGCAGCTAAGAGTTCACATGCTGCAGCTGAAGACCCCACACGCTGCCAGGAAGATCGAAGATGCTGTGTGCTGCAACCAAGACCCAATGCAACCAAATAAGTAAACAAAGTTTTTAAAAGAAGTGCTTATAGGACTTCCCTGGTGGCACAGCGGATAAGAATCTGCCTGCCAATGCGGATCCCTGGTCTGGGAAGGTCCCACATGCCAAGAAGCGACTAAGCCTGTGTGCCACAAGTCTTGAGCCCTCACTCTAGAGCCCCTGCTCCACAACAAGAGAAGCCACTGCCAGGTGAAGCCCGTGCACTGCAACTAGAGAAAGCCCATGCCCAGCAATGAAGACCCAGTGCAATCAAAAATAAAAACTACAAATAAATACACAATTTTTAAAGAAGTGTCTATACATATTTTAAGTTGTAAAAGTGCTTGACAAATGTAACAAATGAATTATTATTAGTGCTACCTCCATCACTCTTATTAGTAATAAGAGTGTTACTCTTACTATTATACTACTGCAGAGTTGGCACCCCACTCCGGTATTCTTGCCTGGAAAACCCCATGGAAGGAGAAGCCTGGTAGGCTGCAGTCCATGGGGTCACTAAGAGTCAGACATGACTGAGTGGCTTCACTTTCTCTTTTTACCTTCATGCACTGGAGAAGGAAATGGCAACACACTCCAGCATTCTTGCCTGGAGAATCCCAGGGACGGGAAGCCTGGTGGGCTGCCGTCTATGGGGACGCACAGAGTTGACACAACTGAAGCGACTTAGCAGCAGCAGCAGCAGCAGAGTCAGCAAAGAGGCAGTCAACTTATCCCTGTATTATGAACTTGGGACAGAATTCTATACAAAAATGATCATAATAAGGATACATTAACATGTCTTAAAAAAACTAAACTCTGGTTCAAGACAGAACTTGCACTACAGTTTCTATTATAAAATCTGAAGGAATGCCAGAACTTTTAAGTCAGACAGACAGGGATTTCAATCTGAGTTTAACATCTTAACTAGCTGTGCAAGAGTGGACACGTTACTTAACATTTCTGAGTTCAGGAAGCCCCACCTCCCAAGTTCATTGTGGGTGTTCCATTACATAAACTACCTAGGTCAATACATTATAACTTCCTCCTTCTGCTTTTAAATATTTTATCTTTTTGTTCTTTACACATTGTAGGGAGCTTTGGAAGAGCTCAAGGGGTTACAGGTGATGATTTATAAATCGATAATAGCCTGTATTTCACTCTTTCTATGTATCAGACACACTGTTAAGTCTTTACATGGCAGTTTCCATTTAATCCTTGCATAACCCTGCATTAGTTTCTTATTGTTACTGTAACAAATACCCACAATTTACTGGCTTAAGCCTCTTCTCCCATGGTTCTGGAAATTGGAAATCTAAAATAGGTCTGCAGAGCTCCACTCCTTCTGGAGACTCTAGAGGGATCCATTTCCTCCCCTTTTCCAGCTTCTAGAGAACAATCACCTGCCTTGGGTCATGGCATCACTTTGACCTCTGCTTCTCTTGTCACATCACCTCTCACTTTCCCGCCTCCCTCTTTCCTGGTTAAGGACCTTTATGAAGACACTGCTCATGATAGTCTGCCCATCTCAAGATTCTTAATCGTAACTGCAAAATCATGTTTGCCATGCAAGGTAACATATTGACAATTTTTAGGGGACTAAGATGTGGGCATCTTTGAAGGCTCCATTCTGCCTCTGCACATGCCCAGCTAACCAATGAGGGAGTCGAGGCTTCTTGGGTGATGGACTCTGTGAACCAGTGTCTTTTGTTTTGCTTGTTTTTTGTTTTGGCTGAACCACGCAGCATGCAGAATCTAGTTCCCCCGACCAGAGATGGAAATCACGCATCCTTCAGTGGAGGCACACAGTATTAACCACTGGACCAGCAGGAAGGTTCCAGCTTTGTGAATGGGAACCCAAGTTCTAACTCTCAGCAGAAACTTCTACCCTTTATTGTGTACCCAGAAGCAATGCTGCCATTTGATATGAACAGATGTGTTTCATTGTGGGCGAGGTTATTACATGGATTGCGGTGACCACACCATCAACAAGAATCAGACAGGAATTTACTTTGTGCATTTTCTTGAGCACACCAGTTGGCACTGTACTAGGTATTACACAGAATTAAACAAAGACCCAATTCTGTCTCCCAGAGGGAATTTCCAAGAGAAATGGCATACAAGTACAGAAGTATAGGTGTCAAGCCAAAGGCCAGTGGGAACTGCTGCGCCAACTGGGAAGGACAATTGGCACATTCATTAGTTTGGAATTGTCTTGTGGGTCTTTTGTAATCAAACTGGTGACTTACCTCAGTTACTCTCTTAATTACAACCACTTTAGTGAAAGGATTGAGGTTGGACATTTTATTTAAAATTTTAAAATGTGGAGTTTAACCCTACTTGTAGGAATTCAAGCAATGATGACCGCCATAGATATAACACATATTTGCTCAAGAAAATGAGTCAAGTTTTCCCCGCTAGAAATTGTTGAAAATACTTCACTATGACTTGAGTTTAGAGGAACATATAACCATGTTTCCTAATAATGAGTTTGTTAACATTAATTGTTTTCTTTGCTTGCTTTTGTCACATTTTAAAGTACATTCTTTCTGGTGAAAATGTTGATGCTATTTATATGTTGTTGTTTAGTCGGTAAGTCCTGTCTGACTCTTTTGTGACTCCATGGATTGCAGCCTGCCGGCTTTCTCTGTCCATGGACTTCTCCAGGCAAGAGTACTGCAGTGGGTTGCCATTTCCTTTCCTTCTCCAGGGGATGGTCCCAGGGATCATCTCCTGCTTGGAAGGCGGATTCTTTACCACTGAGCCACCTGGGAAGCCCTATTTAGATGCTGAGGGAGGAATCCAGGAGGGGAAATAAAGCAAACACAGGAATTTGAGATTTCAGCAACTGTGGGGCCTCAGGTAAAGGGAATAATTGCAGAAGAAGAAGAGAAAGGCAAGAAGGAAGTAGAGAGAAGGGACTGTGTGTGGAAAGGCGTAAAAGGAAACACAGAGCAGCGATAACCACCAGCTTCTATCAGTGAGGATAAAGGGATCGCAATTTCACTCCTCTTTTGAGCACTTTTTTTTTCTTTTTAATTCAGAAGGAGCTAGAATGAGACACTTTTAGGTGCTGAGGTCCTGAAACTGTTATTCCAGAGGTGTGTGAGGGCTCCTCTGTCCATGGAATTCTCTAGGCAAGAATACAGGAGTGGGTTGCCATGCCCTCCTCCAGGGGATCTTCCTGACCCAGGGACTGAACCTTTGTCTCCTGCAGGCAGATTCTTTACCACTAGCGCCACCTGGGAAGCCCTGACAGACACCTATTTGTCACTGCTGATGAAAGCTACTGACATCTCTCTGGCTCCTAATGTTAGGATGAGAGTAGTTTGGAAAGGAGAGCAGAAAGGAAAGAAGGGAGAAAGGGAGAGGAAGGAGAGAGGGATAGAGGAAGAAAAGGGCTCTGTCTTGCTGGGGCTGCTGGCCGGGTGCTGAGCTGGCTAAGTAGCTTTTGGCCTTTGGAGAACAACTCGAATCACAGCTCCTGTGCCAGTTTCTGGACCATTCAGATTACATGTCCAAATCTGGAAGTGCATGACATATATGCAGGTGTGGGTGAAATGTGCCTTTGACGTGGGGCTCTGAAACCATGTGTCACTTAGGGAGATAGGAAACTGAACCTCGGACCAGGGAGAGAAACAGAGCTCCCAGTCCTGTGGGCGCCTGTCAATGTCAGCAGGCTGCCCTGTCTTCCCTGGCAGCACTACACTGAGCGGCTTTGAAGAAGTACCCTACCTCAGGGGTGAGAGGGGTCAGAGAAAACCACATGTGAAAAACAGTAAGTTCTTCATCCGTATTCAGTACAAATAATGTGGTCATTATTTGTTCATCTGGCCAAATTTGAAGCTCCACTGTCTCTGTGGTTTTGCTTCTCCAGTTGGTCCATTTGTGGTTTTGAAAAGAATCAACGCCCCAATTCAACTCCACCATGAGCCTGCTGTTTATCTCCATCCCACACTGCAATTTTATATGTGCAATTCAATTAAGATATTTATGTCTGGGAAAATTTTTGCTCAACTCTTCATAGAGTTCAGTAGTAAAATATTGCCTATTGAAACATAGAGAAGTGAGATAAACAGTTTTACTTTGGATGATGACCTCCTGTATCTTGCCAGATCTTAAATGTCTTTCAGTCTCTTCTCTATATGAGTAGGATGAACTGTTCCAGGAGCACTAGCTAATGGCCCATCAGCTCCACTTAATTTCCTTTGAGAAGATTTATCTTTATTTATGTCAGTACAGGAAACTTGCAGCAGCACGCTTACGGCTTGTAAAGCATTCTTCTCTTTAGTCCCATTCACATGAATGAACAACAAAATGCTACCATTTTCCTCACATGTGTCACTGCCCCCAAATGAAATATTCGTTAAGTATTCTAAGAAGCTTTTTTTAATTTTTTTTGGTAAGAGTTTCAAGGTTTATTTCACCGTTCTTTAAGTAGTTATCTACAAGTCCAATGGGACAGACAACTGGACCCCAAGGCCTTCCTGGATCCTTATAATATGACTCAGAGGGACAAGGCAGATTCTGTCCCAAAGCAACCCAATTAATTACACACACCTTGCTGCTCAGCCTCTACACAAAAGCCTGCATAAAAACATTTAAAATAATCAACAGACTGGTTGGCTTGCAGTCTGAGTCCTGGTTTATCGAATAGCATTCAAGGGTTAGGCTGTAAATAAACAAACACCATTATGGCTGACTAATTTAAATTACCATTCATTATAACACCAACCAGGTTAAATAATTCTGTTTTATTATCCTTCCCACTTTGGGTTGGGGGTCAGATTCTTCCTTTTCTGCAGGTAATTTTTCTGACTAAAATCTTTAGTGTTTTTTACTGTCTTAACCAGCTGTACCCAAGACTCCCTTTTGTAAACAGACTGAGGACCTGGACCTTTGTAAGCCAGCTCTTTCCCATTCATTTTGTTGTTATTTAGTCACTCATTCATGTCCAACTCTTTGTGACCCTATGAACTGTAGCCTGCCAGGCTCCTCTACTCATGGGATTTACCAGGCAAGAATCCTAGAGAAGGTTGCCATTTCTTTCTCCATGAAGTTGTTTTTACAGACGAAAATCATAAGCTATGAAACTTCAATAATGAATAAAATTTTCACAGAAGATGTTTTTGTTTCTGCTTTTTCACTTCTGTTTTGCTCTTGGCCACACCACACTGCTTGTGGGTTCTTAGTTCCCTGACCAGGGATTGAACCCGTGCCTCCTGCAGTGGAAGCACAGAGTCCTAACCACTGAACCACCAGGGAATTTCCTGCAGGAGAGTTAAAATTTTTTTTTCTTTTGCCTTTACATTGGTTGACCTCTGATTAGGAGCAAGAGCTTTTCAATCTAAATATTGTCTTGGTCCTCTGAGCCTACTCACAAGTGAGCTGGCTGTTGGGAGAAACCCTTCAAGGGCTGGTGAGGGGCAGGGGGTGCTTGGCTTTTTCTCTGGGGCAGAAGAAAAACTTTCCCTGTGACTCCTCCATTCATTCTGTCTCCTCAGGAAGTTTTCTAGAAATAAACTCATATGGTATGAGCTTTGAGGCCTACAATGGGCCAAACTACCACTCTTGGTACCAACTTTCTGAGGTGAATAATACCCCAATTTTACTTTTAAGTGATACATTCAGGCCTCACCAGTTTTTGATTGTAAACAGGGCTTTAAACCCTCCAGTGAGGCTGCTCTGACAAAACAGTAACTGGCAACTGTCTTGACCCTGGGGTGCAGCTCCGGTGCCTCCACCTCACCCACTGTGAAGTCACCAACACGGGCTGCTGCTGCTGCTCAGGCCCCGGAGGAGCTTGAGTGGGCAGGAGGGAGAAGGAGAGAAAAGGCGAAGAAAGAAGGAAAGGAAGGGTCCCTGTCACTGAGTGTTCACGTGTGTCGGGTGACAGGCTATATACTCTGCCTGAATTACCCATTTGTCCTCACAACAGCCCTGCTAAATAAATCCTATTATTATCTCCCTTTTATGGGATGAAGGAGGACAAGGGGCCTCTGAGAGGCTAAGGGACACATTTGGCTCGCAGGTGGCAGGCAGCTGTCACACGTGTAGCTTTGTCTCCTCCCATGCACTCTAACTGCTGGGCTAGAGCTAGAATTACTACATTCTCTATAAATTATAGCAATAGATTTACTGCCAAACATGTGCTCTTAAAAATGAACATGTTTTACTAATTCTTCCACAGAACAGTAAAAGCCCATACAAATCCTCAGTGGCTCAGCAGTGAAGAATCCGCCTGCCATGCACGAGGTATGGGTTCTATCCCTGTCGGGAAGATCCCTGAAGGAAATGGCAACCACGCCAGTATTCTTGCCTGGGAAATCCCATGGACAGAGGGGCCTGGCGGGCTCTACCATCCGAGGGATTACAAAAGAGTTGGACATGGCTTAGCAACTAAACAACAACAGCAAATGCAAATCCTGTTCAGCATGGTGGTGTTAGTCTCTTCAGACTGTCGTAACAGAATTTAAAAAAAAAGTGAAGTCGCTCAGTCGTGTCCAGCTCTTTGCAATCCCATGGACACCAGGCTCCTCCATCCATGGGATTTTCTAGGCAAGAGTACTGGAGTGGGTTGCCATTTCCTTCTCCAGGGAACTTCCCAACCCAGGGATCGAACCCAGGTCCCCCACATTGTAGACAGATGCTTTTCCTCTGAGCCACTACCACACATATTTATTTCTCACAGTTCTGGCGAGGAGGGAAGCCCAGGATCAGGGTGCAGGCTCATTTGGTTTCGCGTGAGAGCCTGCTTCCTGAATCATAGATGGCTGTCTTCTTGCTCGTATGGCAGAGAGAAAGAGAGAGAGCGGGGTGGAGGGGAGCTCTTTTTGTCTCTTCTTATAAGGTCACTAATCTCATCATGAAAGCTTCACTCTCATGACCTAATGACTTCCCAAAAGCCCCACTTCCAAATACCATGGAGGGGTGGAGCAGCTTCAACTTACGACTTTTTGGAGGACACATTCAGTCCACAACAGTGAACACAGAAAACCATTAAACAAGAGGTGTGTGTGTTTTCTTTCACATCAGAACTATTTGCCCTGTATATTCTTATGGCATATTATTTACTACCTTAAATGTTATAGAAACAAATTGGTTCTCAGTTGATCACATGCCATGGTCTCCCCAGTACATTTGGGTTTCTGCCTATTGTCCTGGTGGAGTTATTAATAACATCTCATTTTACTGTCAAATATGTCCTAGTTTGGGTAATAAATTATATGATCAACACCTTTATTATCAATATTTCAAAGACATATTTGTACCTTGGAAAGCTTTGTAATTTTTGAAGCTGTGTGATAGGTATGCATTTAATTTCCATAATAAAAATCTCAAATATACATGTTTATAGCTATTTTTTCTAGTTATGGTTTAAACATATATGGAGTAGTAATTTATTTTTGTTCAAGCAATTGTGTTTCTTTCAAATATAAAAATATCATCGATGGGGCAATAACTTGGAGTTCTGTTTTCAAGTACAAAAGTATGTTCTTAAAGAGTTGTTATAACTGAAAAGCATACAAGTTGAATTATTTTAAGTGAAAGGTTTGTGAATACATGAGGAGTATTTGTTACATTAAAAGAGTAGAGGGAATTCTGTCACTCAAAAAATCTCTTTGTGGGAATACCCTGGTGGTCTGATGGTTAAGATGCTGTACTTTCACTGCTAAGGGAGCAGGTTCAATCCCTGGGTGGGGAACTAAGATCCCACAAGCCACGTGGTATGGCAAAAAACAAAAGAATCTCTTTGTAAAGGGATCATTAATGTCCTTATTTTCCTTCTGTACAAATAAACACATGCACTTCATATAGGCCTGGGACCAACATAGTTTACACAGTTTTCTCATCTGTAAAACAAGAAAAATACTACTACCTTTATCTAGAAAGTTGTGAGGGTGAATTTTTTAATTTCATGTGAAGATACAGCTCCTTGTCTGGCACAAAGCAAGAAGTCGGTAAATGTTACTGTTTTTATCAGCTATTGCCAATGCTGTTCTTTATGGAGAGGTGATGTATTATATTAAGTAAAGCGTTAAATGACAGTAGTAACAAAACACTCTTGGACCTCATTACTTTTTATTACCCTACAGATTTTTTTGTAATTGAAAACAGAATGAATATATTTAATGTGCCCAAGTGGGCAGTGTTGGAGCAAAAATTGTATCAAAAAGATATTAATAGTTAAATGAATTTTGCAGTCTCCCATTAATTCATGCAGCCAGCCAGCTAGGCAAGAACTATTTACTGGATGCCCAGTGCATGCAAGCTAGGACCTGCACCACTGGACGTGGCAGAACTCGTGACATGTGGGTAGGTAATTCTGGAGCACCAATAACAGTCACGATATTATAATCTTTGCTTTGGTGGAATTAAGAAATCCTGGTTCAATTATAACTCTTCTCAGTCATCAGTACTACACCTTTCCACCCTGGATAAGTGATTTTCCACAGGCTTTAGCAAAGAGCAAAGATGTCTCTGATGTGCTTTTCACTTGTACATTTTCTATGCCTGGAGGCTTAATACAGCCTATGAAAAATCGTTCTTTCGTTCTTTTCATTCTCTCTCAAAGCTTCAAGCCTCAGGGCCCTTGAAATAAATCAATACTGAATTCATTGACTTAGGCATTCCAACAGAACAAAAGGAACTTCAGAGACCAGACAAAGCATTAAAAACATTTGGAATTTCTTTTCCCCCCGAAGTGCCTCCTTTTTTTCTTATTGGAATAGCAACAGCTAACAGTATTCTCGCAACAGTATGACCATTGTTTTGCCTGCAAACAAACTAAAAACCTTGTCAATCATCACCTTCCCAAATTCATTTTATAAGTAACAAATTACCATTTAAACCATAACCGAAAAAAAAAAAACCATAACTGTGAATTTCAAAAAGAATGTAATGATAAAATGCATGATTGTATATGACCTGCTTTCACCCTACTTTATGAATAGTTTTCAAACAACATATGTATTCAAATGTATTTTTGGGTCATCAATATATTTAATAAGCTTTCCTGAATATGCCAAATAAACACTTTGACCTATTTCTGGAAAGCTGAGAGCATTGCAGAAAGGAGGATCAGGAGACAATAAGCAAACACCTGTGGTATTATAGATCCAATAGCTTTGGGGTTGCTAAATATTCTCTTTTGGTTTCTAGATCAATAAACGGCAGGAAGCTCTGGCTTCTGTCTATTAGCATGCTTTTAGTTGTAAGAAAGCTCAATTCTATTAATAATCAGTTAACGATAGCTAGAACTGCTTAACAATAAAATAACTAATTTAGAGATAGGGCAGCCTGAATTTAGGAGCTCAGATATCAGCTGTGTGATATCTGAAGAACCCACTTACAGAGACAACCAAAATGTCACACTTTTCCCTCTACACACTCATTTCTTTTCTAGAATCCTACCGTCAAAATATATACACACCCTCAGTGTTACATCTGTCTAGAACTGAACCTACCAATAGACTATGATTTCCAACAAACCCTCAAACCCTGTAACCTCAAATATCTCACTCATTAATCTATCATTCTTTAGAATAATACTGCCTTCACAATACCTTGCTCAGAGATATTCTGTGTAGTAATGGGAGCAAAGAATTTGGTATCAAAGGATTAATGCTGCTGCCCCACATAATTATGAGACTTGTGCATGCTAAGCTGCTTCAGTCGTGTCCTACTCTGTGCGACCCCATGGAGCCCGCCAGGCTCCTTTGTCCATGGGATTCTCCAGGCAAGAATACTGGAGTGGGTTGCCATGCCCTCCTCCAGGGAATCTTCCTGATCCAGGGATTGAACCTGTGCCTCTTACGTCTCCTGCATCGACAGGCAGGTTCTTTACTGCTAGAGCCATCTGTGAAGCCCTATGAGACTTATGACAAGCTATTAATTCAATGACTTTGTTTCCTAATTTGTAAAATGGAGGTTACAAATATTGTGTTCCTAAGACTTTATGAGAGCTTCCCTGGTTGGCTCAGAGGGTAAGCGTCTGTCTCCAATGCAGGAGACCTGGGTTCGATCCCTGGGTCAGGAAGCTCCCCTGGAGAAGGAAATGGCAACCTACTCCAGTATTCTTCCCTGGAGAATCCCATGGACAGAGGAGTCTGGTAGGCTACAGTCCATGGGGTCGCAAAGAGTCGGATACGACTGAACAAAGACTTTATGAAGAGTATCTAACAAAACTCCACAGCAAACATGTTACAGGGTGATAACGTGTTAAGAGACTTCCCTGAGTGTCTGCAGCAAGCCATTAGTGTACCTCTTGCATGTGGCCATTTTGGTGCTACTCAGGCAGAGTAAGGTAGCCAAAACAGAGATGACAGCACTCTTGAAGTCTACAATACCAAATCAAAAGGTATCACTTATATGTGGAATCTGAAAAAGCATACAAATGAACTTACTTACAAAACAGAAATAGATTTCCCTGGTGGTTCAGTGGCTAAGACTTTGTATTCCCAATGCAAGGGGCCCAGGTTCGACCTCTGGTCTAGGAACTAGATCCCACAGGCACAACTAAGAGTTCACATGCAGCAACTAAGATCTTGTATGCTGCAATGAAAATCAAAGATTCCATGTGCCACAGCTAACACCCAGCACATCCAAATAAATAAATAATAAAATATTTTTAAAAAACCAAGACAGAAATAGACCCACAGACATAGAAAACAATCTTACAGTTACCAAAGGGAAAAGGGGCAGGGAAGGGGTAAATTAGAAGGATGAGATTAACATATACATGTGACTATATATATGAAACAGATAAAATAACCAACAATCAGTTCAGTTCAGTTCAGTTACTCAGTTATTTCCAACTCTTAGCAACCCCATGGACTGCAGCACACAAGTCTTCCCCATCCATCACCAACTTCCAGAGCCTACTTAAACTCAAGTCCATCTTCTTGGGGATGCCATTCAACCATCTCATCCTCTGTCATCCCCTTCTCCTGCATTCAATCTTTCCCAGCATCAGGGTCTTTTCAAAGGAGTCGGTCCTTTCAATGAATATTCCGGACTGATTTCCTTTAGGATGGACTGGTTGGATCTCCTTGCAGTCCAAGGGACTCTCAAGAGTCTTCTCCAACACCACACTTCAAAAGCATCAATTATTTGGCTCTCAGCTTTCTTTATAGTCCAACTTTCACATCCATACATGACTACTGGAAAAACCATAGCTTTGACTAGATGGACCTTCATTGGCAAAGTAAGGTCTCTGCTTTTAATATGCTGTCTAGGTTGGGCATAGCTTTTCTCCCAAGGAGCAAGCGTCTTTTAATTTTATGACTGCAATCACCATCTGCAGTGATTTTGGAGCCCCCAAAAATGAAGTGACACTGTTTTCATTGTTTTTCCCATCTATTTGCCATGAAATGATGGGACTGAATGCCATGATCTTAGTTTTCTGAATGTTGAGTTTTAAGCCAACTTTTTCACTCTCCTCTTTCATTTTTATCAAGAGGTTCTTTAGTTCTTCTTCGCTTTCTGTGTGGAGACGTGTGTTTTAAAGAAACTTTTTACCCACGCGTTTTACATTAAAAATATTTATGTGTTTATCATTGTGCTGGGTCTTCATTGCTGCACAGGCTTTTCTCTAGCTGTGGCAAGCAGGGGCTACGCTCTAGGTGTGGTGCACTGGCTTCTAATTGCAGCGGTTTCTCTTGTTACAGAGCACGGTCTCTAGGGTGCACAGGCTTCAAGATTTGTGGTGCAAGGGGCTCAGTAGCTGTGGTTCCTAGGCTCTAGAGCACAGGCTCAATAGTTGTGACACAGGGGCTTAGTTGCTCTGTGGCACGTGGGATCTTCCCGGATCAGGGATGGAACTTGCGTCTCCTGCATTGGCAAGTGGGCTTTTTTTTTTAACCACTGAGTCACCAGAGAAGCCCCCATACATTTAAATTTCAGAAGCTCCAGTACTTTGGCCACCTCATGCAAAGAGCTGACTCATTGGAAAAGACTCTGATGCTGGGAGGGATTGAGGGCAGGAGGAAAAGGGGACGACCGAGGATGAGATGGCTGGATGGCATCACGGACTCGATGGCCATGAGTCTGAGTGAACTTCAGGACATGGTGATGGACAGGGAGGCCTGGCATGCTGCGATTCATGGGGTCGCAAAGAGTTGGACACGACTGAGCGACTGAACTGAACTGAACTGAGTCATATGATTGTAATTTTATATCAAGCTTCCACATTTTAATATTTTTGGCTTCCAGCATCATTTTCATTCTAAATGTTTGTACTTTACTTGATTTTACTTTTAATATATATTTTTTCCAAATTAAAAACTTTGTGGTTAATATAAAAGTTAAAATTTTACTGAAATATATGATGTAGAAACTAAACATCCCCAAACCCCTCAGCAAGGATAATCATTGTTAATAATTGGTGTATTCAATATGATTTGAGTGAATGTATACATAAAACTAAGATAATGGCATCTGGTCCCATCACTTCATGGCAAATAGATGGGGAAACAGTGGAAACAGTTCAGTTCAGTTCAGTTCAGTCGCTCAGTCGTGTGGCTGACTTTATTTTTCTGGGATCTAAAATCACTGCAGATGGTAATTGCAGCCATGAAATTAAAAGACGCTTACTCCTTGGAAGGAAAGTTATGACCAACCTAGATAGCATATTAAAAAGCAGAGCTATTACTTTGTCAACAAAGGTCCATCTAGTCAAGGGTATGGTTTTTCCAGTAGTCATGTATGGATGTGAAAGTTGGACTATAAAGAAAGATGAGAGCCAAAGAATTGATGCTTTTGAACTGTGGTGTTGGAGAAGACTCTTGAGAGGCCCTTGGACTGCAAGGAGATCCAACCAGTCCATCCTAAAGGAGATCAGTCCTGGGTGTTCATTAGAAGGACTGATGCTAAAGCTGAAACTCCAATACTTTGGCCACCTGATGTGAAGAGCTGACTCATTTGAAAAGACACTGATGCTGGGAAAAATTGAGGGCAGGAGGAGAAGGGGATGACAGAGGATGAGATGGTTGGATGGCATCACCAACTAAATGGACATGGGTTTGGGTGGACTCCGGGAGTTGGTGATGGACAGGGAGGCATGGCGTGCTGCTGTTCATGGGGTTGCAAAGAGTCGGACACAACTGAGCAATGAACTGAACTGATACATTTATATAAAGATATTTTATTGATATTAGTAGTAAGAGAAATGGTACTTGACTTTATATACCATTTTTAAAGTTTCCCTTTTTCTCAGTTAATAATGACTTGGAAAATAAAACAAGATATCAAAAAGCTATCTGGGAGCTCCCTGGTGGCTTAGTGGTTAAGATGGCAGCCTTTCACTGCCATGGCTGGGTTTAATCCCTGGCCAGGGAACTAAGATCCTGCAAGCCATGCAGTGTAGTGGAAAAAAAAAAAAATTGCACTCCCATGTTTATTGCAGGAATATTCACAATAGCCAAGACCTAGAAACAACCTCAATGTTCCTCAATGGATGAATGAATAAAGAAACGGTGATATATTCATATATATGTGTGTGCGTGAGAATTCAAAAAAGTTGAACTTGTGGAAACTTGTAGCATACAATGGTAGTTAATAGGAATTGAGGGTAGAGAAACTGCAGAGAGAATGGTCAAAGTGTATAAACTTGCAATTAAAAGATGAATAAGTTCTGGAGATCTAATGCCCAGCCTTGTGATTATAGCCAACGATACTGTGTATATAACCTCAAAGTTGCTAAGAGACTAGACCTTAAATGTTCTCATCACAAAAAAGAAGTGATGCGGTGTGGTAGAGTTGCCAGCTAAAGTTATGGTGGTGGACTTCCTTGGTGGTCCAGTGGTTAAGACACTGCCTGCCAGTGCAGGGGACACGGGTTTGACCCCTGGTCCAGGAAGATTCCACGTACTGCAGGGCAACCAACCCTGTATACCACGACTACTGAGCCCACATACCCTAGAGCCTGTGCTCCACAACAGGAGAAGCCACTGCAAAGACAAGCCTGTGCACTGCAGTGAGAGAGTAGCCTCCATTCAACGGAACTAGAGAAAGCCCACACACAGCAACGAAGACCCAGCGCAGCCAAAAACAGATAAATAAATAAGATGAATTAGAAAAATAGTCTTGAATAAAAAAACACATAAAGTTATGGTGGTAATCATACTGTAATACATAAAAGTATCAAATTGACAAACTATATACCTTAAACTTGCACAATGTTACGTTAGTTATATGTCAATAAAAACATATTTTGAAAAATTTCCCATGCTTTCATTCAAATACTATATATAAAACATTTTATAAGCGTATACTAAGATATCTGTTGTTATTAA
>SJYQ01004670.1:271847-292357 GCA_006410935.1 Redunca redunca
ACTTACATGCTATTTTTTATCTTATATTGAAGTATAGTTGATTAGCAATTTTGTGTCAGTTTCAGTGTACAGCAAAGTGATTCAATTGTACATATACATGTATCTATTCTTTTTCAAATTCTTTTCTCATTCAGGTTTTTATGGAGTCTGGAGCAGAGTTCCTGGTGCTATGTAGTAGGTCCTTATTGGTTATCTATTTTAAATGCAGTAGTGTTGTACATATCGTTTTGAAGTTTGCTTTTTCTTTCAGTTAAATATATATCTTAAGAAGATTTCCAGCATTCATTCATTCATTCAAAAAATACCAACACCTATTATGTGGCAGGCTTTATCGCAGGTGCTAAAGAGGCAGCAGTGAAACAGATGCTGTCCCTAACAGCAGTGGAGATGAGTAGAAGGGGAATAAAGAGAGCAAAGAAATAACTGGGAAGTTAGGGCACATCTAGCAAGGTGGGGGGATGACAAGAGAGGTTTTATTCTTGATTGGTCATGAGGGAATCTCAAGAAGCTAAACTAGAGCAGGTGACTGAATAAGGTCAGACTGCCTGATGATCTGGAGAAGGGCTTTCCAGGCAGAGGAAAGAGCTGGGGCTGAGTTCCAGGGATGGGAGCAAGCCTGGCTTGAACCCAGAAACCAGTGGATTTGGGATGGAGCAAGCAGGAAGGGAAGATGGTGGCTGGTGTGAGAGATCACTACAGTCCTGGGAAGAGGTCTGTAACTTATTCTCAGGGCAACAGAAAACTATGAAAGATGGAAGCATGGATGTGATATGAATTTATCTAGGATTTCACAAGATCTGTCTGGCTGCTAAGTAGCTGGTGGACTGTAGCTGGGGGGCAAGAACAAAAGCAGAGTGACCAGGTAGCAGTTCATTTCAGAGAAAAGTTATAACCCAGTGAGGTTCTAGGAATATAGTGAGCTGTGGTCAGACCCAGGATATATATTGGATGGGAACTGATGGGACGTGCTGATGGACTGAATGGGGGAGAAGGGTGATGGTGAGGGAGATAAGTATCAAGAACGACTCTAGGCTTTTGACAGGAGTCATTATTTGGGTAATTGCTGGCTACATCAGCTGACATGGGAGAGACTAGGGAAGCTCTGGTTTCGAAACAAGAGGTGGAAAAAATGAGGAACTGTGATGTGGAAGAAATGGAGAACTGTGGTATGGAAATGTTAAGACTGAATGATCTATTAAATGTCAGAATAGAGATGGTAGCTAGGTGTTTGAATTCTCCAAGGGGAGGTGAGATGATTATTGGGCTTGGAGATATTGATTTAAAAGTCATCAACAGGGAACTCACTGGCAGTCCAGTGGTTAAGATCCCATGCTTCCTCTGCTGGGGTTGCTGGTTCTATGCCTGGTCAGGGAACTAAGATCCCACATGCTTGTCACTTGGCCAAAGGGGAAAAAAAAGTCATCTATTCATGGATGCTATTTAAAGCCATGGGGATGGATGAGGTCATTTTGGAAGAGAATGCCATTGCAGAAGAGGTCAGGGCCCCAAACATGGAGCTTTCAACCATGAAACATGGGAAAGAACAGGAAAGTGATGAAGAAGAAGCAGTCATCACAAATAACAGCAATATGTTTTATAAAGGCCTACTCAGTCAGACAGCTTTGACAGAGAAAGTAAGATGATGACCAAGAATTGCTGTAGGATTTGGCAAGACAGTGGTCAGTGGGGACCTTGATGAGGGTCAGAGAGAAATGGGGATAGAAACTTGAGTTGGGTTTCTAGAAAATGGAAGGTGCAGAAATAGAAACATCTGGGAGAGAAAAGACATTCAAAGAGTTTCCTCTAAGCTCAGCAAAAGATGGATCAATTAAAAATGGACCAAGTCAAGGAGGAGCATTGTTTGTGTTTTGTTTGTTTTTCAAATGATGATAATGACATCATGCTTTACACTAACGGGAAAGTTCTAGTTGAGAGGAAAAAAATGGTGATTGATGAAGGGCTGGCAGCACAAGCAGTGTTTTTGAAAATATGGGAAGGGATGAGCTGGGAGGCACAGATGAACGTGTTAGGCTTAGTGAGGGGCCCTAATGGGTGCTTCCTGAATCTTTGCTGAAGGAATTTAGGTTGTGTCACAGTTTTCATTTTAAAATATAATACCGCTTTGGATATCCTTGTACATTTATCTTCATATGTTTATGCGACTTTGTTGTTGGTTAGTCTCTAAGTCCTGTCTGACTTTTTGTGACCCCATGGACTATAGCCCGCCAGGCTCCTCTGTCCATGGGATGTCCCAGGTAAGAATATTGGAGTGGGTTGCCATTTCCTTCTCCAGGGGATCTTTCCAACCCAGGGATCAAACCCAGGTCTCCTGCATTCCAGGCAGATTCTTTACCATCTGAGTCACCAGGGAAGACCAAATTTTGTCACATGTTCGATAAGAGCTACTATGGTATGTTTCTAAAATATTTACCTATTTCTTTCTTTAAGACATCTCTTTTTAAATTTCTGCTATTTTACTTCTTAATTACTTTTTACTGAACGGCAACACACTCCAGTATTCTTGCCTGGAGAATTCCATGGACAGAAGAGCCTGGCTAGCTATAGTCCATGGGGTTTCAAAGAGTTGGACAGGACTGAACAACTAACACATTCACTTTCACTTTATTAGGTTAAGCACTTTATAAGTACCTGCAGTAAAAATATGTTAATTGATACGGAGATTCTCTAAAAATATTTTTAAAGTGTCTTTATCATTTGTGTTTTCTTTTTCCCCAAGAAATTTAGCCTGTGAAACAAAATACTTCTGAGGTGGAAAAATGTACACATGTACTTTATTGATATGTTAGATGAATTACTGTCAAAATATATTAAATGCTTTAAAAAAATACTGGAATTGAGTTCCTTTAGAATTAGATGTCCTTGTATTGGATATTTCCTTTAATATATAGTAGATTGTATAGAAAAGAGTTTCGCCTAATAAAGTTGCTTTAAATAAAGTGAGTAAATTAACAAATAAAATTCATCAGATGTTGAAAACTTGCCTTCCAAAATATTTCATTTTTTAAGTTGGAAATATTAGCTCTAATCATCTAACCTATTGTTTTTCTTTGTCTCTTGCGGGTCTCATTTTAGCTATTGCTGGTTTTATCTATTTAATTTTCTTTCCCCTCTTTTATACTGTTACATTCCCCCTTTGTTCTCCTGTATTCCTTTGTGATGACTCATCTTTGTACTGTTTGGCCAGAATCTGGGCCTGGAGGAGCGTGAACCACACTGGGTTTACTTTGTAAACAAGACACTCTCGCCCAGCTGCTCAGGCACCTGCCCCCTTGGCCTCCTATGAAAGCAGATTCCCAGAGCAGTTAGCCAGTCTCTCTCCAAAGAATTACCTCCAAGGAGACTCAGCAAACTCAAGGGTTAAGTCTCTTCAGAGCCACAAATTTCACAGTGAGGAGGACAGGTTAAATTTGCTTTAAAAGTGTTACATATTGAAAAGTTACATGATTTGGCAATTATGTAAAAAAATCTCTTGTAGGGGAATTCTCTGGTGGTCCAGTGGTTAGGACTCCGGTTCAATCCCTGGTTGGGGAATTAAAATCCCACAAGCCACACAGCATGGCCAAAAAAAAAAAAAATAAAAAAGACTTCTTATGGTAAAACCTGTGGGCTCCAGTTGGATTTTAGGCCAACTGCCAATGTTAAACCACAAGACAGAAGGCAGTGATGACATAGAGGTGGATGTTGAGGAAATGGCCTGGGTTTGGGCAGGAAGCAGGTGGTAATAAACCTCAGAGACTGGCAAAGGAGGTGGCACAGAAGTTTAGCAACCAAGTTATTGGTACCACTTCGAAACCAGGTGTTTAGGGGGTTGTGGTCTGTCCTGCTCTGGTTGCTATTGGTGTTATTTATGCTAATTCCTCTGCAGACCCTGGTGGTCCCTTTCCTCCAGGTCAACTTCGGTGGAAGATCCTCCACGCCGGTGTGAGCTCTGCCACCTCCCTGCTGCCCCATATTGCTGTCGCCTTCCCTGGTCCAGGGTCTGCCAGGCCACCCATGAGCCGCTGGCTGAGCAGGGCCAGAGCCGGAAGGAGGAGGTGGTGACCAGGGAGACCCAGCTGCAGCGCCCACTGTAGGCCTCTGTCTGTGCAGGCAGCCCCTGGAGAGCCAGAAAGGAGACCTCACTCTGCACCAGGCCAATGCCGCGCTGTAACACCCGGCTGCTCCCCTAAGCTGTGTGGCAGGTGGCCCTGGTATCTGTCTGCCATGTCCCCTGGACACGGGGAACGACAGCACAGAGGCCCTCTGCTGCCAACACGCCCCCTGACTCACACCATCCCTGAGGTGGGCAAGAAGGGTGGTGTGAAGACTGCCCGGGAGCCTAAGACCTTGTGAGCACTGCTGTCCCAGAACCAGAGGGACCCCAGATCTCATTCATAGACTACAAGCTGCTGGGTTGGCTGTGGGTCCACCAGGTCTTGTCCCCCATCCTGCACCCTCCCGCTGCCTCCCTGCTGGCCCCCACCAAGCACAGCACAGAAACCGCCCCACTGATGGGCAGCAGCGAGGATTTGTGGCACTCTCAGCAGCTGCCTGCTTCCCTTCCCCAAGACTAATCAAATTTCGAAGAGAGAGAGAGGAAAGAAGTTTCTCCACATGCTTTGGAGCAACTGAGCTGCAACTACTGAGCCCAGGGGCCACAATAAGGGTCTTCACACCACAAGGAAAGATCCCTCGTGCTGCAACCAAGACAGGAGGCAGCCAAATAGAGAAAGAGACCAGACGAGAGAGTCCACATTCTGCAATGAAAGATCCCACATGGGTCTTACTTCAACACTACCTTGAAGTGAGAGTAGCCTGGACAGGTAGATAACTGGCCAAGTGGGTAATTACACCCAGAGAGGAGCACTAGAGTTCAACTGTTCTTGTTCTCTGTTGTCTGAATTTTTATTCTTTTTAAGAAGCAGTTGCTTCACTTTTAACTGTTTTATAAATAATGATTTTATGTAGCAAGTTTCATCATTTATCTATCTTGGAGTCTATTTTGCATGGAGTTGATGGTAAAAGAAATGTCAGAAAGTGGCATTACTCAATGCAAGAGATTGGGGGAATGGTTTACAAAGAAGGCTTTGTTTTTGCTGTTTACAGGGAGGTTTGGATACTATTGCTTTAATAATTGCCTAAGCTAAAAATATTGGGTAGAGCTATGGGGATTGGATGTGGGTTGAGCCTTGTAAGATTTGATTCCCCATTTATCTCCTCAGCCTTCACAGAGGGACATAACTCTATCTTCAGACTCTCTCTTAGCAAAATCAAGTCATGGTAGAGCAGGTACTTACTGGTATCTGTAGAGCATCACCAGCTCATTATCACCCAGTGGTTAAGAAAAATCAATGCCCTCATGGGTACTCAAAGAAAACACAGTCCTGTGTGTGTGTGTGTGTGCACGCACACGCATACGTGCACACGCACACGCATGCACAGGCAGGCTCAGTCATGTCCAACTCTTTGCAGCCCCATAGACTGTAGTCTGCCAGGCTTCTCTGTCCATGAGATTTCCAAGGTAAGAATACTGGAACAGGTTGCCATTTGCTACTCCAAGGGATCTTCCTATTTCAGGCATCGAACCTGCATTTTTTTACATCTCCTGCATTGGCAGGTTGGTTCTTTACCACTAGGGCCACCTGGGAGGCCTTTATCAGAGTCTAAAGTCTCTGATAAAGAGATTTTATCAGATTTTATCAAAATCTCCTGGACCAACCCAGACCAAAAGAGAGCTGAGTCCCAGCAGGTCCACTGATCTGGGCATTTGAAGCTGGAGACTTCGAGTCCAGATCAGGAGGGCCTTTCCAGAGGAAGCGATGCTTAAGGCAAGATCTGGAAGATAATTAGGCATAGAAGCAAGCAAAGAAAGATAACCTAAAGGAGAGCCAAGAGGTAAGACAGAGGGCACAGCATATTGAAGAAATGAAAGGCACCAGTTTGGTGCATCTGGAGCACAGACAATCAGGGAGGAAGTGGTCAGAGGCCAGCCAGGCAGACAAAAGCCAGATTATGCAGAAACATGAAACCTGTGTCGGAGGTCTGAACTTTGTCCTCGCGTCCTCGAAGCAACAGGAAACCACTGAAAAGTTTTATGCAAAGGAGGTGAGAAGCTGAGATGTATCTTTGTAAGAAATCCTCTGGTTGCGCTGCAATGGTAGAGGGTATGATTGGGAAAAACAAGGCAAGAAGCTAGGAGACCCCTGGGGAGCAGTCTTGATGGGAGATGACAGTAGATGGAGAGAGGTGTGCCTCTTCAGGCGCACCTCCTGGTGCCATGGAACTCCCACAGCCACACTCTCTCACTTGGTTTTCATATTTCCTGGTTGCTTAAAAAAGAAAAAAGCATTGCTCAGAGTGATCGCAAAAGAACAACAAAACAGAATACTCAGAGCTCACACATATAGACAGTGCGTGCTCTGTCGCTCAGTCCTAACTCTTGGCAATCTCATGGACTGTAGCCCCCCAGGCTCCTCTGTCTGTAGGATTTATCAGGCAAGAATACTGGAGTGGGTTGCCATTTCCTTCTCCAGGGGAGCTTCCCGACCCAGGGACTGAACCCACTTCTGTATTGGCAAGCAGATTCTTTAACCACTGTTCCACCTGGGAAAATACACAAGTTACAGGCAATTTAATTTTGTTTGTTGGGAGATTTTTGAGAAATGAAACATTCTCCTTTTAATTTTTTTAATTGGCTCACTTTTATTCAATATCTGCAATATACTCAAAATATAGACAAGTCTGATATTATAAGAAATTAGGAGCCATCTTTGATTCCTGGCTTTCTTTTATCCCTCATATCTAAGGAATCACCAAGTCCTGTTAGACTCTGCCTTGGAAGTTTCTCACAGTCTTTCCACCTTTTATTTATTTATTTATTTATTTTTGCCACCATCATACTCTGGGTCACATCATCTTTCATTTCAAAAGCCCCCATACTGGTTTTCCATTGTCTCCCCTACAGCCAGAGGGATTCTTGTGCCTGTAAAATGATCATGCCCCTGAGACTCCCATCATTCATTCAAAGTGCACACTGACTCCTCCTTGTCCTTGAGATAAAAATCAGGCCTTTTTCTCCAGGTGCAAATTTTACCACTCTCTTCTTTCACTTTCTACTAAAGCTATCCTGAAAGCTTTTGTTCTTTTTATCCCTGTGTCTCAAAAAAAAGCTATTTCTTGAAATGACTTAGAATGCAGTGTATTTTCTCTTCTTCTGGTTATCTCTTATTCCTTCCCTAGCTCTCAGTCGGAACCTTAACTTCTCAGTCAGTCTTTCACAATTACCAGATTTGGCTAACACTCCTTGTCATGTTTTTATAAGTACTGCATCTATAATTGTCCTACTGTTATGCCCAAGTTGCGAAATCTCCCAATGACCACCAGGGAGCCTGTATCCGATGCAAAAGCAAGAGAGTTTTTATTACCAAGCTCGAGCTGGGGCTCCCACCATTACCGATGCAGCAGCTAAGGAGAGGAGGCCTGAGTTTTGGGTTACACTGCTTATATAGGGAATATTCAGGTGAAAGGGTAACAAAAAGGGGGTGTTCAGGCTGAAGGACTACTGATTGGTTACCCTCTTCTATAGGGTTGTGTGTGGATTTCTGATTGTTTTTTTTTCACTTATATGGTGAATCATTACTTCACAAAGGTAAATCATCACTTCCAAGGTAAATCACAAATATCACAAATGTAAATCACTACTTCCAAGGTAAATCACAAATGTAAATCATTACTTCCACGGCAAATCACAAATGTCACAAATGTAAATCATTACTTCCAAGGTAAATCACAAATTCTTGAACTTAAAGTCAGGAGGCTTATCCTAAGGGCTGATTGGCTCATGCATAGTGGGGCAAGTTTAGGCAATATCCAAAGTCTAAGCCTGTTTGTTTAGTACCTTTGCAAAAATGGAGTTCTTTTACAAGATGGAGTAGCTCAGGCTCTACACTACCACAATATAATATCCATCATACATTATTTTGCTTTTTGGCCACACACCAAGTCATGGAAGATCTTAATTTCCTGCCCAGGTATTGAACCCAGTCCCCAGCAGTGAAAACATTGAATACTAACCACTGGACCACCAGGGAATTCCCTCCATCATACATTGTTAATTTTTCTTCACATGAATCTCTCTCCTGACTGAGCATTCTAATCTTGTTCCCTTCACATATTTCCTGGTATTCAGAACATGAAAAACATATTTCAAATTAAAATGAATTGTGAAACAATCCTGAAAAAGAAGAACAAAGTTCGACAACCCATACTTACTGATTTCAAAACTTACTAGAAAGCAATGATAATTAAGACAGTGTGATAGTAACATAGGGATAAACAGACTGTTCAAAGGAACACAATTGAGAGTCTAGAAATAAACCCATGACTTGATTTTTTAACAAATGTACTAAGACTATTCAGGGGCAAATAGTCTTTCTGTTACAGAGTCCAAGTTCACTCTGCTTGCCACATGACAGGCCAATGAATCAGAGATGAGATGTTGAGGCAAGGAGTATGACTCTATTTGGAAAGATGGCAGACCAATGTTTCAAAATAACCATCTTATCAAGGTCTGGATGCCAGGTTCTCTTATAGAACACAGGGCATGTGGTGAGGAAATAAAGTAAAAAGGTCATTAATCTTGCAAATATCTCCTGGAATGGCTAGCCTTAGGGAGGGATATGTTCATTTCTTCCTTCCTGTAACGATCCACATGTGGACAGGGTCCTGAACAAAAGCATTTTGGTTTAATATTCAGGTAGAGGGGCAGGGTTCCCTGAGGCAGGCCATTATGTAGGGACAGCATCATTTTAGTGAAAAAAACAATGGAAAGCAAATGTTAAAGTAAAAGAAACAGATCAAACGTGCACTCAGTTCTCTGTAACATTTTCAACAAATGGAGTTAACACAAGAAGATATCCACGTGCAAAAGAATGAAGTTAAACACTGTGTACAAAAATTCATTAAAAATAGATCAAAGAGCTAAACACAAGAGCTAAAACTGTAACAGAAGAAAAATATTACCTTGAATTTGGCAATGGTTCCTCATATGACACCAAAAGCAAGTAAAAAAAGAAAAATAATTATGACTTCTTAAAAACTAAACATTTTTGTGCTTCAAAAGACAAGAAAGTGAAAAGATAAAACAGAAAATGGGAGAAGATTTTCACAAATTATATTTCTGATAAGGAATTTGTACCTAGAATACATACATTTCAAACCTTCTTGTAACTCTATAACAACAACAAAAAATAAACCTAGTTGAAAACTGGCCAAAGTAACTGAAAACACATTTCCTCATAACAGATATGAAAATGACTAATAAGCACATGAGCCTCTTGATGAAAGTGAAAAAGGAAAGTGAAAAAGTTAGCTTAAAACTCAACATTCAGAAAACTAAGATCATGGCATCTGGTCCCATCACTTTATGGCAAATAGATGGGGAAACAATGGAAACAGTGAGAGGCTTTAATTTGGGGGGCTCCAAAATTACTGCAGATGGTGGCTGCAGCCATGAAATTAAAAGACGCTTACTCCTTGGAAGAAAAGTTATGACCAACCTAGACAGCATATTAAAAAGCAGAGATCTTACTTTGCCAACAAAGGTCCATCTAGTCAAAGCTATGGTTTTTCCAGTAGTCATGTATGGATGTGAAAGTTGGACTATAAAGAAAGCTGAGTGCCAAAGAATTGATGCTTTTGAACTGTGGTGTTGGAGAAGACTCTTGAGAGTTCCTTGGACTGCAAGGAGATCCAACCAGTCCATCCTAAAGGACATCAGTCTTGAATATTCATTGGAAGGACTGATGCTGAAGCTGAAACTTTGGCCACCTGATGTGAAGAAATGACTCGTTGGAAAAGCCCCTGATGCTGGGAAAGATAGAAGGCAGGAGGAGAAGGGGACTACAGAGGATGAGATGGTTGGATAGCATTACCAACTCAATGGACATGAGTTAGAGTAGATTCTGGGAGTTGGTGATGGACAGGGAAGCCTGGCGTGCTGCAGTCCATGGGGTCGCAAAAAGTCGGACATGACTGAGCGACTGAACTGAACTGAATAAGCACATGAAAAGATGTTCGCTGTCGTTAGTACCTGGGAAATGCAAATGAAAACCATAATGATATATCATTTCACACCCACTAGGATGGCTATAAGCAAAAAGACAGGTAAGTGTTGGTGAGGATGTGAAGAAATCAGTGCCCTCATATACTGCTGGTAGGGATGTCAAGTTGTAGAGACACTTTGCAAAACAGCCTAGCAGTTCCTCCAAAAAAGTTTAGCATAGAGCTGTCACGGGATCCAGAAATCCCACTCCCAAAGAAATGAAAAATACAATCACACAAATACTTGTGCACGAATGTTCATAACAGTATTACTCCTGATAGGCAAGAAACAGCACAAATATCCATTAACTGATAAATGGATAAACAAAATTGGTATATCCATATAATAAGATATTATTTGGCCATAAAAAGAAGCTCTGATAAATACTGCAATGTGAATCAGCCTTGAGGACATTATACTAAGTGCTAAGTGAAAGAAGCCAGTCACAAAAGACCACATATTATATGACTCTATTTACATAAAATGTCCATAATGCAAATCTCTTAGCCTGGGGCTAAGAGAAATAGGCAGATCAGAGAGCAATGGCTCAAGGACAGAGGCTTTGGGGGGGAATTATAAAAATATTCTAAAATTGGTTGAGGAGACAGTTGTACAACTTCATGAATATAGTTAAAAAAAACATTGAAATATGCATTTAAAATGTGTGAATAGCATAGTATGTGAATTATATCTCAGTAAAACTGGTATAAAAATGAATTAGAAGTGAGGAAATGAAAATAACTTCCAGGAAGGAGGTTGAAAGAAGTCAGAAAGGAAAGGGGAAAAGAGGAAAAAATGAGAAAGAAGGAAAATGCAAGAAAGGAAAAGTTAGGAGTGAAAGAAAAAAAAAAAACCACCAAGAAGCAAGCTGGAGAAAAGAGAACAGGAAAATACTTGAAAGAAAACAGTTGAATGGAAGGGAGACAAATTATTTTAGCTTTCAAAGAACTGTATGGAAGGAAAGGGAATGTGTTCTTCACCCCTCATCCCCCACCCTCGATAGTCAGTTGGCCACTTTTTGCCACTGTCTTTTTAAACTTATTAGCAATAAATAACCATTCTTCACTGGTCAATTGCCTTACTCTGAATGTGAAGTAGTCATGGCAGCCCACAGTGAAAATGTTTTTCTGGGCTTCAGCTTACAGCCAGAGCAATATCTCTTCAAATATCTCTTGACAGGGAACATTTGCAAAGGGTTAGCATTGTCTCTGGAGAAGGCAATGGCAACCCACTCCAGTATTCTTGCCTGGAAAGTCCCAGGGACAGAGGAGGCTGGTGGGCTGCCGTCTATGGGGTCGCACAGAGTCGGACACGACTGAAGCAACTTAGCAGCAGCAGCAGCATTATCTCAGTGACTGTGTCCAGACACCATTCCAAGATTTGATTTGCTTACTTAAGACCTCAACTAGGCTCTTGGCCTCTTCTTGCCCTACTCAAGACATCACCAAAAACATATTTGCCTCCAAGGAAAAGTACTTCATAAAAGAGAGCTCTGCCCTGACAATCACTCTTTCCTCTACGACTATTCCTAACACAGCCTGTATCGTGGATGCTGTTATAAAACACCCAGATGTCCCTTCTGCACTGAAGGACTTCATTCTCAGTCGTTGGGAGTTACCCAGACTGGCTGACTTGCTCTCAGCTGTCAGCCCCTTCTAGGAATTGTCCTACCACTCCCCTTTGGCAGTCCATATTCCAGTGACTGGTGCACACAGAGGTATAAAGGCCTGACCTCCCCTCAGTCCAACTCCAGAAACTTAGAGTGTCCCACGTGGTTGACTGAGACCTTGGGGTGATGGCACCACAGTCCCACTCCTCCCTCAGCCCAGGTCGGTTTCCTTCACTGCCCTCCCAGGAGCAGGGAGATCCCAAGTCCACTGTCTAATAAACAGCTGTGTGCCAATCTTCATCTCAGCATTTGCTTCCCCGGAGCCCAGTCTGCAATAGTTGGTACCAGAAATGGGGTGCTGTGCAGGAACACACTACATATGGTATACTTCCATTTACAAGAAATATCCAGAACAGACAAATCTATAGAGACTAAAAGAAGACTAGTAGTTACCTTAGGGCTGGAGGGAATGGCAGTATTGGGGTCCTGGCTAGGAGGTGCAAGACTTCTTTGCGGGTAATGAAATCTCTCTAAAATCGATTGTTACTATGGAGAACAACTCTGTGAATATTCTAAAAGCCACTAAGTTGTACCCTTTAAACGGGTAAATTGTGTAGGATGTAAATTACATCTCAATAAAGCTGTTAAGAAAAAAAGAACTGCAAATGAATACATTTAAAGATAAACCCAAACTGATAGACTTTACAGTCATCAGATTCACACCGAAAAATAATGCTGAAAGCTCTGTGGGCCAAAGGGAATTGACATCGTACATAAACTCCACCTACAGGAAGGAAAGAATGAAGAGTATGGTAAAGTGTTAAATTTGGGTAAATATGTCCACCTATTTACTCCTTTAAAGTGTTAAAGGTGCATAAATATGTCCACCTATTTACTCTTTCCTGCCCATTTACCAACACTTTGATATATGTACACATGCACACACACACACACATCTATATACAAACATATTCCTCTCAGTTTCTTGAGAAAATGTGAATGAATATTCTACAGTACTTTTAAATTTTATCTATTGATGAACATTGTGATTGTTTAAAGTTTGGAGTCATTATTAAAAAAAAAAACTACTAACATTCATGAATACATCTTTGTGAAGACTTTTCATTTCTCCTGGACAAATACATAAGAGCAAGGTTGTTGGGCTGTGTAAGTGTATGTTGAACTTTATTAGAAACTGCCAAAGTGTTTCCAGTGTGTCCGTACTATTTGCAAAGCATGACAGTTCCAGGTGCTTCACGTCCTCCACAAAACTTTGTATCATTGACCTTGTTAACTATCTAGTGCTTTCGCAGTGGCATTTCACTACAGTTTTAATTTGCATTTCCCCAATATGCAAACATTAGCTACGCTAAACATCTTTTCATATGCTTGTTGACTAACTTGTGATCCACATTTTGCCTTTGGTGGAGTGTCTATTCAAACTTGCCTTTTTGATTTAATTTTGCCATGAGCAGCAGGTATACGGGATATTAGTTTCCCAACCAGGAATCAAAACCCTCACCCTCTGCAATGGAAGAGTGGAATCTTTAACCACTGGACCACCAGGGAAGTCCTAGCATGCATGTTTTTGAATTAGAGTTTTATCTGGACATATGCCCAGGAATGGGATTGATGGATCATATATGGTAATTATATCTAGTTTCCCGAGGAACCTCCATACAGTTTTCCATAGTAGCTGCACCAACTTACATTCACCAACAGTGTAGAACCATTAGGAAAATACATTTATAACCTTAGGATGATAGAGACCTCCGTAATGAAGACAAAAAAGCCCAACGTCACAAGGGATAAAACAAGCATATTTAACTATATAAAAATTAAATTTTGTGAGATTTTATTATAAATGTCTAAGTGTTGTGTTACAAATGTTTCTCTCTTGCTCATTTTTTTTTTTGGCATTTGACTTCGCCTTCATTTTTTTTTTTTTTGAACTTTTTATTTTGTAGGACTGTGAAGAAGGCTGAGCGCCGAAGAACTGATGCTTTTGAACTGTGGTGTTGGAGAAGACTCTTGAGAGTCCCTTGGACTGCAAGGAGATCCAACCAGTCCATTCTGAAGGAGATCAATCCTGGGATTTCTTTGGAAGGAATGATGCTGAAGCTGAAACTCCAGTACTTTGGCCACCTCATGCGAAGAGTTGATTCATTGGAAAAGACTCTGATGCTGGGAGGGATTGGGGGCAGGAGGAGAAGGGGACGACCCAGGATGAGATGGCTGGATGGCATCACGGACACGATGGACGTGAGTCTGAGTGAACTCTGGGAGTTGGTGATAGACGGGGAGGCCTGGTGTGCTGCGATTCATGGGGTCGCAAAGAGTCGGACACGACTGAGCGACTGAACTGAACTGAACTGAATTGAGATATAGCTGATTAATAATGTGGTGCTAGTTTCAGGGGAACCTTGAAGGGACTCAGTCATATATATATATATACATGTATCGTTTTCCCCAGAGCCCCCTCCCATCCAGGCTGCCACATACATTGAGCAGAATCCCATGTGCTATACAGTAGGTCCATTTTAAACATAGTAGTGTGTACATGACCTTCCCAAAGTCCTTAACTCTCCCTTCACCCTGTGCAACCATAAGTTTGTTTTCTAAGTCTGTGACCCTCTTTCTGTTTTATAAATAATTTCACTTGCATCATTTCCTTTTAGATTCCATATATAAGGGCTGTCATACGATAGACATTTCTCCTTCTCTGTCTGACTTCCTTCACTCACAATGACACTTTCTGGGCCCATGCATGTTGTTGTAAATGGCATTACTTCATTCCTTTAATGGCTGAGTAACAGTCCATTGCATATATGCACCACATCTTTACCCATTCCTTTGTCAATGGGCATTTAGCTTGCTTCCACGTCTTGGCTGTTGTAAACCGTGTTTTGGAGAACACTGGGGTGCCTGGATGCTTTTGGCTACATGCCCAGGAGTGGGATTGCAGGCTCATGTGTTGTGTGTGCGTGCATGCCTTAGCAACTTATTGCTTCAGTTGTGTCCTGCTCTTTCGACCCCATGGGCTGTAACCCACCAGGCTCCTCTGTCCATGCGATTCTCCAGGCGAGAATACTGGAGTGGGTTGCCATGCCCTTCTCCAGGGGATCTTCCTGACCCAGGGATCGAACCTTGTGTCTCCTGAGGCTCCTACACTGCAGGCAGGTTCTATACTGCTGAGCCACCAGGGGAGCTCTTCAGGCTCTTACGGTAGTTCTATTTGTAGTTTTTTTTAAGGAAACTCCATACTGTTCTCCAAAGCGGCTATACAAATTTACATTCCCACCAACATCGTAGGAGGGCTCCCTTCTCTCCACATCCTCTGTAAAATTTATTGTCTGTGGATTTTTTTGATGATAGCCACTCTGGCTGGTGTGAGATGGGATTTCATTGTAGTTTTGATTTACATTTCTCTGACAATTAGTGATGTTGAGTATCTTTCATTTGCCTATTGTGTCTTCTTTGGGGAAATGTCTTTTTAGGTCTTCTGCCCACTTTTTAGTGGGTTGTTTGTCTTGATGCTGTTAAATGTCATGAACTGCTTCTAAATTTTGAAGACTAATTCCTTATTAGTCACATCATTTGCAAATATTTTCTCCCAATTTGTGGGCTGTCAATTTCAGTGCTTATGACTGGTCTTTTCATATTTTCTATTTCCTCCTGTTTCACTCTAGGGAGACTGTACCCTTCTAAGAATTGGTCCATTTCTTCCAGGTTGTCCAATTTATTGTCATATGGCTGCTCATAGCAGTCTCTTATGATCCTTGGTATTTCTGTGGGGTCAGCTGTAACTTCTCCTTTTTCATTTCTAATTTTATTGGTTTGAGTTCTCTTTCCTTTTTTCTTGATGAGTCTGGCTAAAGGCTTATCAATTTTGTTTATCTTTTCAAAGATAAACTTTTAGTTTCATTGATTTTTGTAATTATTTTCTTTCAGAAGAGAAATAGATGAAATAGAGACAAAGAAAATAGTTTTATTATATTTAGAAATTTCCAGCAATTATATCTTCAAATAATATCCTTTCCCCCTTTTTTCTCAGCTTTCTGAAACTTCAGTTACGTGTTTGTTAGGCAGTTTGATATTGCCTCACAAATCCCTGAGGCTCTGTTTTCTTGTACTTGTTTTTTAGTTCCTTTTTTACTGTTTCATTCTGGATGATTTCTGTTGTTATATCTTTAATATCGCCAATTTGTTTCTTCTTCAATGCTTAACCTTCTGATATTCTATCTGTTCAAATCACGTGTTATATTTTTCATGTCTACAAATTCATTTTCAAAATATTTTTCTTTTCTTTCATCATTCTGTTAATGTTTTTCTTTATATTTTTGAACATATAACAAAAACTTTTCTTAAGGTTTACCTGATAATTTCATTTTTCTGTCGTTTCTGAGTCTCTTTTCATTGATTTATGTACTGGCTATGTGTCATATCTCTTGCTTAATTTCATGAATGATAATTTTTTATTGGTTTTTAGACATTATGATTTTGTGTTATTGTATGCTGAATTTTGTTTTAACCCTTTAAGCAGTTTTGAGCTTTGATTTATCATGCAGTTAAGTTGCTTGCAGACCAGTTGGCATGAAAAAGACTCCTGAGGTATTGGGTACTGTCCTTTTCTTTCTAAAATCTTGGTGCTGGCTACATGGATGTGTTTATTTTGTAAAACTTATTGAACACATTAATGAGTTGTGCATGTTTCTGTATATATAGGATACTAACAGACATTCCATTTTAATAAATTCACTTTTTAGAAACTGTAATGGGAGGAGAGCGTCTGTTGTCTCTTTGTCCTCCACTTGATCTTCCTCAGGTGATAGCGGGGGGAGTTCCTTGTGAATTGTGCAGAAGCCCTGACCTTACATGGCTCAGTTTTTAATTTTTCCAGATGGCCATAGAATGGCTGTGTTCTGGTCCACTCTTCTCCCACTTCCACCTGGTAAACCTAGTACATTTCAGGCTTAGCTTGCCTTCTAGGCTGTTCCTCTCTCTCACTACTGGTACTCTAGCATATCAGCACCCTCAAAGGAGTATCCGAGTAAGTGAGTTTACAGAATCTCCTCCAGATAAATAATTCTATGATCTAGACTTGCAACAGACTGGATTGTGGCCAAAGTTTCAACCTATTATCCTCAGTTCAGTTTTACCAATCATGGGATGGGTAATTTTATCTCAATCTGCCAGACTTTGATGTCTCACTCTTTACTAGTTTGAAACTTAGGGGGTCAAGAGAAGAGTATTATATAGAACATTCTGAAAACTCCAACAAGACCTAAAATGCAAATGAGACACTTTAATGAAAAGTAAGGCTTGATGTCTTTGACCTCTCTACATGACTAAAATTTTAATTTCATTTTAAAACATGAAATGATTATGTATCTGTTTCTGAACCACTGGAGTTGAAATTTTATACATGGATGAGTTCCATTGACTTTGCATGCTTAATTGCGCATTAAGATGGTTACCTTGGCAACTGCTATGTCAAATAATATTTTTTTACAACTTTGACATAAAGAGAACCTTGTTGAAGTGACTCAATAGTATTAAGTAAAAAGTGATATATTTACAAGCTACTAAGATTTTTATCTATCAAATAAAAATTGCCTATCAAGTATGAACTTCTCAAAACTATAGTCGTGAAGTTCACAACATATCATTATTATAGCTGAGTGAGCTTCTCTTATAAATTGTGGTACAATATCCATATTTTTGATCTGACCTTTTCTGAACAACAGGAAAAGGGATTCTGATAGTGTAAATGTCCAATTTAAACTTCTGTAACTACATTCTCAAGGCAACAACTCCATTTCAATTAACATTTATTTTACCAATAACACTGCTAGAATTTTGAGATATAAAACTGAGTAAAGTATCATCCAGCTTCTTGAAAACTTTGTAATCAGGTAGGAACTTTTCACTTATTCATTCATTCAAAAATATTATACTTGCATGCATGCTAAGTCACTTCAGTCGTGCTCATCTCTCTGATTCGATAGACTGTAGACTGCCAGGCTCCTCTATCTATGGGATACTCCAAGCAAGAATGCTGGAGTGGGTTGCCATGCTCTCCTCCAGGGGATGTTCCCGATCCAGGCACTGAATTCACGTTTCTTATGTCTCCTGCATTGATAGGCTGGTTCTTTACCACTAGTGCCACCTGGGAAGCCCCCAAAATATTATAAAGCACCTATATTGTCCCAGGTACTTTTCTAAGAGCTGGGGGTGGGGAGGGATGCGCAATTAATGAACTAAACAAAACTCTTTGTCTTTATGGGAATTTGCATTAAATTGTGAAAAAAATAGGTTATAAAAAGTGCTTGTTGAGAAAAACAAAGCAGAGAAGGGGAATAAACAGTGTGTGTATGTGTGGGAAAGGGCACAGCTGTAATTATTTTTCTTAGATCACAGGAAATCTTAATACAGTTAAAATGAAAGTGCTGGGTTCCACCTGGATGACCCCAGTTTTGTTGGCAACACTCAGAACATCATGGTAGGTGTAGTCTAAAATATCTTCTTCCCTGCTCAGTGTGTTGACCTTGGCCATATCAGACTTGTGGAGTTTCTTCACAGCTTGTTGGATCTACCCTTGACAAGCAGAGTGAGCAGGTGGGTTGTTGCTCTCCATTTCTCTATGACCTCCTCAGAAATCAAAGAAAGCCTGACTGTGGCCCATTGGACAAGTTTATTTTTCCTGGGAGAACTCTTCTGAAGGTACACGGCCTGCTTTCAGAGCTTCAGTGTCCTAAGCCAAAGGAGATGTATGGGTCTTTTTCTTCTTTAATCTGTTGACTTCTTTCTGCATGGCCTTCTTTGCTTAGAAAACTTCTCTTTTGCTTCAGTTTTTGCAAAGTCTTCTTTTCTTTCTGAATCACCTTAAAAAAGGGACAGCTGTCATTTCAAATAGAACAGTCAAGGAAGGCTTCTAGAGAATGTACTATTTAAACAGAGATTTGAGGAAGTGAGAGAGCTAGGCATGCGAATAATGTGCGGCAAGTGCATAGGCCCTGGGGTAGGTGTGTGCCTGGTGTGTTAAAGGCAGAGAAGGCAGACGTAAAAACACACTGTTATAAACGGTACTTGTGGTAAAAAGTACTCCCAAGAAAAGAGTTCTTAGGTTTATACTTTATATTCCTGTTGTTTAGTTGCTAAGTCATGTCCAACTCTTCTGTGACCTCATAAACTGTAGTCTGCTAGGCTCCTCTGTCCATGGGATTTCCCAGCGAGGAATGGGTTGCCATTTCCTCCTCCACGTGATCCTCCCGATCCAGGGACTGAACCTTAGTCTCTTGTGTCTCCTGCATTGGCAGGAGGACTCTTTCCAGATAAGCCATCTGGGAAGCCTTTACATTGTATAACCATAAAGTACTTTTACTTTAAGGATCTCAAATAGATTTGTTAACAGTGACACCTTAACCAATATGATAATAAGTAGACATGTTTGTTATGCCCACTTTATGCATTTGAGGGACAGAAGATTAAGAAAAGTTTGGCAATGTGACTAAGAATATGAGCCTGAGAGCTATTTTGCCTGAGTTAAAAAATCCCAACTGTGCACTGTGCAAGTTACTTCCCTTCTCTTTCTGTCAGTTTCCCACTTTAAAATGGAGATGATAATATACCTCTATGCTTCTCAGGTGGCTCAGTCGTAAAGAATCCACCTGCCAATGCAGGAGACTCAAGAGATGCAGGTTCAATCCCTGGGTCACGAAGATCCCCTGGAGAACAAAATGGCAACCCACCCAGTATTCTTGCCTGGAAAAGCCAATAGACAGAGGAGCCTGGTGGGCTACAGTCCATGGGGTCTCAAAGAGTCAGACACGACTGAGCAGAAGCCCAATGTCATGATGGAGATTAAATACGAAAATACAAAGACTCTTCTTTGTGCCTCTGAGACTTTAATGTGTATATGAAGTGAAGTGAAGTCGCTCAGTCGCGTCCGACTCTATAAATCTCTCTAAAACACAGTTTTTGAGTCAGTAGGTCTGGGGTGCCCCTGGAATTCTGCGTGTTTAACAAGTTTATGGCGATGCTGCTGGTCCACAGAGCACACTCTTATATCAAGGCTGTAAAGCATTTAGTACAGTGCCTGGCACACAGTCTGCCCTAAATAAATTTAACCATCATTACACTTTCACACAGTAGAATTGGCAGGGAAACTAGATTAAAAAGCCAACAATTTCCCCTCCTTCTCTATCAGAGGTTTCCTGACAATACTGCGTCTTTGAATAGAATTCTACTGCATTCTGAGTTCATGTGATGAATGTACATACAGATGACATGGTTTTCATTTTTTAAATCCATCAATACCAGCACTCGGTACCCTCTCTGAATTTATGGTTTTAGGTTGTATCAAAATACTCAATACCTTGTGAATAGGAGGCATTCAATACATGTTTATTGGATGAAAGAAATGTTCTTCTCAGAATTAACAGTGCTGTTGGGGTTTGGTTTTATTGTAATACAGTGGCATGTATGCCAAATCATTATTTTAAGAATGTGGCAATTGTGTTCCAAAAACCAAAGTACGTTTTTCTAGTCTGATTGCCGTTAGAGTCTAATGCAATGCAGACTCTAACCCAACAACTTCCTGCTTCCTGTGCCCTTCAGCAAGGCAGTCTCTAACCCAAACTTTACATGCTCACAGCGCCCTCTACTGTTCAGGAACAAGTTTGTGCCCTCAATTCCAATCCCTAGAACTACTGATACAAATCAAAATTCAGACGACTGGATTCACTTACCCCTGGAAGGTAGATCGCACCTGCCTTTAAAGGAAAGAGGGTGACCGTC
>SJYQ01004670.1:298671-315323 GCA_006410935.1 Redunca redunca
ATCTTACCAGGGAAGCCCCATGTGAGATCAGGCTGTAATTCAGTTTTATCTCAGTAACATCTTCTGGACCGCTTTCCTCAAGGATAACTGCAAGCATATAACCCTGAAGCGGGTAGGAAAGACTGGAAGGGTAAAGTGTTGGCGTAATCGGCCCACGTCATTTTTCAAAATCACTTTAGAGTCTGCTCTGGCTATTTTATGTTTCCTAATGGGCTATTTTTTTCAAAAGGCTTGTAGCCATTTTCAAATTCAATAACAGTCCATTAAGGCTTTGGGGAAGGAAAGCAGCCGGCAGGGATAAAAAGCGGGAGGCTGGGAGGACAGAAGCAGTGGCCGCGTCTGCGGTGGTCACGGTCGCCCATGGCGCCATCGCTGCACGCAGGGCCTAGTGTTAACGATGCAATTCCTCCTTGGCATCTGAGAGCCCGAGAAGAGCTAGGTTTTAAAGTCAGCTGGCAGCTGGGCTTGTCCAGGGGAGCAGCTCCTTTCTGATGAAGCCCAGTTGTAGGATGCACAGTCATCTTGGCTGGTTGGAAATTACCGTAAATTCTTTAGGACGGAATCTGTGGTGGTTTCAGCCGCCCCGCTCGCTGGCAGCCCGCGAACCCGCGCCTGGCCCTTGGAGGAGAAAAGCAGTGGGTGTGAGGAAACACATGTCCTTTCCGGCTTCCGAGGGGAGTGAGGGGAGTGAGGAAGCAACAAGCTGGCCGGGAGAAGCTCTGACAATGTGAGGAGCCTGCCGTGGGCATTCCGAGGGGATGGCGACATCCTTCCGACCTCAGACACAAAGAGCAGCTTCTTCCTCTAGGAGGTGACCCAGTGTTCCCTGTCCCTCAGATGACTCGGGCGAGACGCAGACCACAGAACTCTCTCCCGGGCTTCTCTTCCCATTTTCTTGGAAATGATGGTTTACTGTGAAAGTACAAGGAAGTCCACACATCCTCTAAAGTGATGAGATTCCTATAATAAAAAAGCTAAAAAAAAATGTCTTGGATGTATTAATATAAGAGCAGTATAAGCCTCATGGATAAATACACTGCCTCCCACAGCTAGAATTAAAGGATCTTGGCTTGCTTTTTCTCTCTTAAGGGTACTCAGAAAGATCAAGGACCATCAGATTCTGAGAACCCACATGTATACTATGTGTGTGCCCCGCTTGAGACACTTGGGTATTGTAAACAACTCTTACAGTGAAATTGAGATGTTGACTGACAGAACATGCCAGTTAGGACATCCTGTGCTGATTGTCCATCTTCCTCTTTTCCTGGGCAGCCTCAGGAGTGAAGAGAGATAGGCTTTAGATTCAGGAAGGCAGAAAATTAAATCCTAGCCAGCTCGATTGCTCCCTCCCTTCTCTCCCTAACAAGTGAATTCAATGGGCCTCAGGTTAAATACTTTACCTCTCAGAGCCCGTAGAGTGGGAGTGATTTTATATATATACATATAAAAAATTACATAAAAATATAAAAAATATTCATAAATATAAAATACATACTGTGTACACTATATATTATTTTTGGAGTGACAATATTATCTCACAGGATGATTGGTAGTTATTTTTATTGGAGATTAATTGCTTTACAACTTGTGATGGTTTCTGCTGTACAGAAATTACAGTCGTAATTACATATACATGTATTTCCCCTCCCTCTTGAGCCTCCCTCCCACCCCCGCATCTCACCCTTAGGTTATCACAGAGCACCAGGCTGGGCTCCTTGTGCTACACAGCAGCTTCCCGCTAGCACACAGGGTAGTGTATATATGTGAATGCTACTCTCTCAGTTTGATTGGTAATCTTAAATGATGTGAACACTCTTCCCCCAGTTTCTGGTTTTATTTTCTTGACAGTGATTCTCACTGCCTGAAATTACCGGAGTGCTTGTTTATTTTCTGTCCATTGCTCCTCCTCTGCCTCGCAAGCGGAACCACTGCCTTTGTTCAGGGCTGTTTTGCCATTGTCTGGGTGCAGCGCTCGGCACATAGTAACTGCTCAGCAAATATTTACTGAACGAATGAAAGTGAAATGAATACACTGGTAAAGCGCAAAATAGAGACTCAATAACTGCTAGTTTTTTCTTCTTTAAGAATATGGGTTTACCTTTGCTCTTGTTGTCTCCCTGTATAACATGGAAATGAGCTAGACCACAGGTCATGGAATTCAGCAGAGTCCTGCCTGTTCAGGCCAAGCGGATCTTTTCTGGATTCTTTAACTTCTTCCGTAGAAGACTATCTGAGCTATTACCATCTGCATGGCCTGGAGAAGAATTTAGCTTTAGGTTCAAGAGCATTTGTTGGTAAACTGACTTTCTCACCGTAGGTCCGTTTCTCAAGCTGATTTGTCCCCTCCCCTGTTGTCTGAGCTGTCTTGGAGGAAATTCTCCGGTTGTGGTGATGGTCATTCAGTAGGTGGCGCTCTCTCCCAGAACACTGCCCTTCACAGTCCAGACCACGTTACTGCAGAGTCACAACTACAAACTAGTCATGCTGCTTATTTTGCAACTTTTGTTTCTTTTCGGTACACCACATCTTGCTCTCCCTGTTCTTGTCTTCTCTGTTCCTTTCCTACTTAACTAAAGTTCTCTGACCTTGAACTTAGGGAAGCCATGTTGGCCTTTACCTAAGAGGAGTAGGGAACTTAAAGGAGACATTCATACTAAGTTCTGGGCTTAAAATTCAGTTTTCGCTAATTTTTAATTCATTCATTCACTCATTCATTTAGTCACCAGAATTTTACTGTGAACCAAAGTTGGATGGATTAATGAAAGAAGAAAGGCTCTGAGGGCAATGACTGGGATTTGTAGCATGCATCCACTACTTAATGACTTTGGAATAATTTCTTAACCTCTCAAAGCCTCAGTTTTCTGATCTGTACAATGGGGATGACAGTAGTAATTACCTCAGAGTTTTCCACGGAGTAAATTAATTATTATTTATAAAGGTCTAAAAACAGTGCCTGGAACACAGTAACATTAAATAAGGGTTTGTTAAACAAATACTAACTACTGCTTTGCTTAACTTTCCAATGAACATGACAGTGCTTCTTTATATTAGATATATCACATATTTTCCCCCACTAAAACATCTCTGAAATCAGAATAGGATGTCATAATTTGGCAAGTAAGAATAATGATATACAAAATGGTCCATTCATTTTTAAATTGAGAGCGTACTGGGTTTGATGAAATATGGCAATTATAAATAACATCTCTTTTTTGCTGGGCTCTTTCTCTTAGGTTGCACATGTGCTCAAACTTCCCCAGTTAAAAAAGAAAGAAAAATAGAGAAAGAGAAAAGAGTTCTTGACTCTGCCTCTTTTCTCAAAGCGGCACTGGCTCTGGTGCAGAGCAGAGCCTGGAATGGAAAAAAGGGAGAAGGACCCCCTAGATGGTCTGAGTAGAGCTTGGAGGCCTCAGAAAAGTGGGTCTCCACCTGTCTTCATTCCCTTGTCACCCAGGAACGACACACATTGGTGAGAGAGCCTCACCGATGAGGACATACAGAGAAAGAAGGGGCCTTCTAGAACGAAGCTTGGGCTTCATCCTGTGATTGTGATCTGAAAAAGCCTGAGCTTGGATTGAGAACTGGGTGGCTTTTTAGGAAGTGCCTTTCCAAGTCCTGGGCTAAGAGTCACCATCAGAGGGACTGGACCAGGTACCCAGAGAGCAGGTCAGAGTTACTTCCTGGATAAGGTCTCTGAGTGAACAGAATTCTTGAGTTCCACGTGGTTGTCAGCTCGAGGGTAATGCTGGATGGATGCTATGTTTCAGTGTATTTTGTGCTTTTTTAAATGCCTTCAACTTAGATTCTTTCTTGTGTATAATATGCCAAGCCATCCCTTGTCCCCTGAAGTTTCACTGAAACTCCCCTTCACTTGGTGACTGTATTCACAGATGCTCATGGGACACTTCGAGACACTTGGATTCTCCCCTTTGGCTTCCAGTACTCCTGCAAGAGTCAGACATGACTTAGCGACTGAACCATCACCACCACCACCACTCCCTAAGGCACCCCAGTGGTGCCTGTGACACTTCTGACACCCCTCTATCCAGTCATTTGAGCACCTCATCCTAGTCTACTAGGAGTCAGACACAGCTGAGCGCTTGCACCACTCACTCCCAGGCTACTGCCCTGAAATGTTCTCCCAGTGTTCTGCCCACCCAGAATCTACAAAGAGCGATTTGCTCTCCTTTAGTTATTCTTCCAGTGAGTGTATTGTTATAAAAAATAGAACAGCCAGTTGTTTTACCAGCATCATGTGTTGATTTGAGAATAGCAGAGGAATTGCAATTCGGACAACAAAGTTATGGCAAAAATATAGGTGAGCCCAATGGCAAACAAACATGACTTTATAGAGAAAAGGAGGTTGGGAAGAGTTGTTTTGAATGCAAGTCCACTGGAGGAAAGCAAGAGTTTGGGATGGCAGGAGTTTTCCATTGGCTGGGTGTGTTGCTGGGCATGGAGAACTCTTCCTGTTGGTGTCTGTAACTGACTTGCTTCTGTTTGTAATTGACTTCAAGTGACAGTGCCTAAGGGCTCTCCATTCTAGCCTTCTGATTTCATTTTAAATGAGATTTCCTGTATTCTGTCTCACACGTGCTTATAAAGTTCCTCTACACAATGCTGGGAAGACAAAGAGAATACCTGTACTTACCCAGGGGATGTTAATCTCCTCAGAGACCTTCACACACATTGTTTGATCTGAGCTGTGTGTGTGTGCATGCTAAACCTCCTCAATGGTGTCTGACTGTTGTGACCCCATGCACTGTCACCTGCCAGGCTCTTCTGTTCTTGGGATTTTCCAGGCAAGAATACTGGAGTAGGTTGCCATGCCCTCCTCCAGGGGATCTTCCTGACTCAGGGACTGAACTCATATTTGTTGCATCAGCAGGTTGGCAGGTTGGTTCTTTACCACTAGCATCACCTGGGAAGCCCCTGATCTAAGCTGCTCGACGGTAAAGAATCCACCTGCCAATGCAGGAGATATAAGAGATCTCAATTTGATCTCTGGGTCAGGAAGATCCTCTGAGGAGGGTATGGCAACCCACTCCAGTATTCTTTCCTGAAAAATCCCATGGACAGAGGAGCCAAGCTGGCTACAGTCCGTGAGGTCACAAAGAGTCAGACACGACCAAGCACAGACACAAGCCTTTACACAGCCATTGACATGGGCATCTCCTTTTTCGTATTTCACAGATGTGGAAATGAGGAGAGGAGGGCTTAAGTGACTTCTTCCAGGGCCAGTCTACTTTCTGATTGACAAGGGATAAACTAGATGGTGTTGCCTGCTCTCAGGGAGCCTGACTTCAGGAGAGCTCCCAGGCACCACCTTATTCTCTGATGTTTCCAACAGAATGTACTGCTGTGGGTCCTGACCTAACCCACACTGCAGCAGTCTTCATTAAACTTTAAAACCCTCTCTTGCACATACCAGAGAAGCCCTTAGCCCTCCGCAGCAGACTCGAGGGCTTGCTCCATCTCCCTGCATGTCTTCTTTGCCTGAGGTGTGTCCGGGTGCAGGTTGGGAGAGTCAAACAGTCAATAAATACTTGCTGAAGCAGCAAGCGCCTCCCTAGGCTCTGGGGATTCACCTTGAATTCACCTTGCCATTGACTTGAAAGGATGTTAATACCAAAAATTCTTTGAGCAAGAAATTCTGATAGAGACTCTATATAATGTGCTCATGTTTCTATGAGGGAGGCAGTAGTATTTATATTTGTTTTTCTATTTTTAATTGTTATATTTTTATCGTTAGGATTCTGTCCAAGCCTGAGGTCTGAGTGGAAGTGCCTTTGGAGCTGGGAAAGGACACAAGGTCACAGCTGAAGCCTTGGTCCGCTCCTCTGGGTGGAGGAGCCTTGGAACCTCAAACTAACCCCTGGCCCCGCCTTGGTGCTCTCCTGTGGACACCCCCAGGTGTCTGCTGAGTCATGACCCACCCCCCGCATGGAACAGGGTGGAAAAGTAAAGTAACTGTTTGTTGAACTGGCAAAAACTGAAAGTTTTAAATGCCCCAGAAGAGGTTTATTTCTTACACAGCTGGTTCTAAGTAGAATAAAGGGTGGGGGAGGGGATCATGATCAAAGAATTGATTTTCTTTAGTAGATTTTCCTTACTTGGTTTTCAAATCTTTTTATTATTATTATTAAAGTTTAGTTGAATTACAATGTTATGTTAGTTTCAGGTATACAGCAAAATGATTCAGTTATACATATATATTTATCTCTATACTTTTTCAGATTCTTTTCCATTATAGGTTATTACAAGATATTGAATATAGTTCCCTGTGCTTTACAGTAGGTCTCTGTTGTTTATCTGTTTTATCTATAGTAGTGTGTATCTATTAATCCCAAACTCTTAACTTATCCCTCCCTAACCCTCTCCCCTTTGGCTGAGTAACATTCTATTGTGTATGCATGTGCCACATCTTCTTCATCCATTTTTCTGTCAGTGGAAAGACCCTTGGGTTGTTTCCATGTCTTAGCTACTGTAAATAGTGCTGCTGTGAACATCTTTTGAATTAGAGTTTTCCTCTTTTCTGGATATATGCCTAGGAGTGGGATGGCTGTATCATATAGTAACTCTATTTTTAGTTTTTAAGGAACTTCCATCGTGGCTGTACCAATTTATATTCCCAGCACTGGGTAGGAGGGTTCCCTTTTCTTCATACTCTGTAGTTTTCAAATCTTAGGAAGAAGGAAGCTGCAGAGACGGAGACGCTAGGTATCGCTATATGGTACATTTGAGGTGGTCCTTTCTCCTTTGGCATGCTGGAGTTGGGTGCTATGGTTTATCCTGCTGGCCCACTGGCCACAAATGGAGTGGGTTATGAACTCTCCCTGCAACTTCTTCCTTAGTATTTGCGTCCCACTGTTTACACCCAGTGATAACCAGACGCGTGACCTTGGGTTTGCTTTCTGACTCTACATGGCCTTGTTCCTCGTCTTTGAGATGTGGAGACTGCCCAGCTCAAAGGGCTGTGCTGAAGGGATAGTGAAGTAATATATCTCTCGGACAATGGTGAGATTCTGCACAAAGTTTCGGTTTTTGCTCTACCTATTTACTCTGTCTCTCTTTCTTTATTTGGCTGCCTCGGATCTTGGTTCCTGCATGAGGGATCTTTTCCATGCGGCACATGGACTCTCTAGTTGTGGCAAATGGCCTGCAGCGTATGTGGGCTTAGTTGCTCTGTAGCAGGTGAGATCTTAGTTTCCTCCCCTTCATTGCAAGGTGGATTCTTTACCTCTGGACCACCAGGGAAGTCCCTCCACCTATCTTTTCTTTATGGTGTGGTCTGAAGGCATCTGCTTTATTAGAAAGTACTCAGTGCCCGACCCACAACAGGCCTAAAAATTTAAGACTGTGACTCCTACTGGGGCCAAAGCATGAGACGGACACCTTGGTGATGCTGGTATTCAACATCATTTCTAGTGGAGGAACAGCAAGGGACACCAGGAAAAAGAAGAAAATGACCTCCAAAGAGGGAGGGATAAGGTGGGAGGAGCCCTCCCCTTTTCAAACCTTTTCCCTGCCCCACCCACCTCACCAAAGTACTCCCTCATTCTCAGCCTCCCAGACTCTTCCCCTTCCCACTCTGACTCCTTGTTCTCTGATCACAAACCCTCAGTTCTCAAGATAACATACCATGAAAGCACCTGAGATGAAAATGGTTGATATGGCTGTGAGCTGTAAAAGAAAAGCTAGAGCTGGAGCCAGCCTTAGAGGAGATGTCCATCTATGTATACATACATATACATATATATATATGTACACACATATATATATGGGCTTCCCTGGTGGCTCAGATGGGAAAGAAGCCGGCCTGCAGGAGATCTGGGTTTGATCCCTGGGTTGGGAAGATCCCCTGGAGGAGGGCATGGCAACCCACTCCAGTATTCTTTTACTTGGAGAATCCCATGCACAGTGGAGCCCCGGTGGGCTACAGTCCATGGGGCTGCACAGAGTCGTACACAACTGAAGCAACTTAGCATACACTCACGCATTCCCTATACATATGTCCCTCTCTGTGTTTTGCAGAGAGGCACCCGGGCTCATGCATTGCCTCTGCCAGTGTTTTACATGTTTAACAGAATTAGATAAGAGTAGAGTTTGGATTTTGGTGTTCTAGGCTGTCAAGAGCGGGTGGGGGTGGGGTTTCCCTTTTGCCGCCTGCCACCACGTGGAGCTGAGAGCTCATCCACCCAGGAGGGGGTGCTGGGGCTCTAGGGAAGTAGAATACTTCAGCGCTTTTATCTCAGCCCTTCCATCTCCCTTAGAACATAGGACATTGCTTTCATGTTTAAACAATAAGATAATTCAGTCAAAAGAAAAACACTGAACAGATTTCTTAGACTTTGCTCACTCATCTTTGGACTCGTCTTTGGAGACTTTCTCCCCTGTTTTGGGCTGATGTGAGGGCCTGACAGACAGCTCTCTCGGCTCCTCTGACTATCTCCACAGTCACTTGTGTGGTGGCATCTCTTCAGGACCGGGGCTCTTGGTAGACAGGCCGTGGCTTCTAGGTATCTGAGCTCGTTGCACAAACCTGGCATTTCCTGGGTGTTGTATGAATACGGTTGCAGATGAGTGAACGAAGGAGGTGGAGAAGCAACAATTAGCCACGCCCAGTTTCATATTGAGACGTCGCATGTGGAAAGCCCTTTAGAAACTGAAAAGAGTGACATAAATGTTTCCTCATCCTGATTTGGAAGAAAAACACCATCTCCAACTGCCGGAAGCAAAAAAAGTTTCCCTCCCATAGATCCAGCTAATTACTTAGTAAATATTTCACAGGTGCCTACCTGAAACAGAGATTAAGCATGTTAGAAAGTCACCTTCAAGACCTGCTCTTCCCTCATTCTTGGCCACTCTTAGACCTTCTCCCCTTCCTTTTCTCTTCTACCAGAGTTTGAACACAGCATCTCATTTATTACCTTGCATGAGTGTGTGCTAAGTCTCTCAGACATGTGTGACTGTTTGCCACCCTTTGGACTGTAGCCCACCAGGCTCCTCTGTCCATAGGATTTCCTGGGCAAGAATACTGGAGTGAGTTGCAATTTCCTTCTCCAGGGGATCTTCCTGACCCAGGGACTGAACCTGCATCTCCTGTATTTCCAGTGTTGCAGACAGATTCTCTACCTGTTGAGCCACTGGGGAAGCTTTAGGGTCCAGTCAATGGAAAACTACACTCTCCACGTTTTCAGAAAGTCTGGGGAAAATACACTCTCTTCCTGTCCTGCGTGGAGATCCGGGGTCTGAAGTTTACTTGCGTGTTTAGGAAGGAAACACCGAGACAGCTAAGATGCAGAGGCGAGAGAGGCTTAGTCCCCAGGTCTCGCTGCTTCATGGCCTCTGGCCCCAGGTACTGTTGTCTTGCCACCTGTATGCTCCATGGCTCCATTTGCTGACCTGACCCCCGCCCGACTTACTTAAGGGTGCCCAAAGTGGAAAGAGTAGAGCCAAATGCCGTAAGAATCCCTTCCCCTAGCATTACCTGATTCTGGTGAGGTCAGGTGGACTGAGTAGTCGCCCCTGAGGTATGATTTAGGCGGCACAGGAAGGCTCCTGCTCAAAAATAAATTCCACATGAGTGCCTGCACTGTTGCTGATTAATTCATCCCTTTATTCATTGAACAAATGTTTACCTGATACTCTCCAGACAACCTCTCCTCCATCTGAACAAAAATGGGGTCTGTCCTCAAGTTGACCAAGAAATAGCAGAACACACTGAAACAAATACACTTTACCCAGTGCCTGAAGAGGCTGCTAGGTTTTTCAGGAAGAGCCTTGTTTTGCAGCGTAGGTTGTTGACTTTAACGTCCTGCCTTCCAAATCTAGCTGATGACCCAGGACCAGTTACTCAACCTGTTAGAACTTGTTTTCTTGTAGGTCTAACAGCAATGATGGTAGTAATAGCTTACCCCTTATTGTGAGAATACTGTGAAACACCCCCAGAAAAGGGGTGTGGGTTTCTAGTAAGAAGTGAATGCAGTATTTTGAAAGCGCATCTGTCTACAGGCACTGAAGAAGGTTTCATGGTGGGGGTGGGAGGTGGCATCTGATATGGGTCAGGAAGGACAAGTAGGAATTGGCCAGGCAGAAAAGACAGGCGGTGGATCTCAGGCAAAGGGAACAGTGTATACAAACTAGTGAAGCAAAACATCGCATGATGTCTTCTCAGAAATTTCGAGGTTCAGTCTTGAAGGACAGGGAATGTTGGAGAGCTGGGAGGTGGGGCGGTTCACCGACTTGCTGCCCCCTTTTCCTTACAGAGCCTCCTGGCTCACCCTTCACCTTCTTCTTCAAGTCTTTGCTCAAATGACACCCCGACCTTACCCGGTCAAAGTGCATCAGTCCCGCCCCCTGCTCTGCTGGTCCCCTTTCCTGCTTGGTTCTCCGCCAAAGTACTTACTGTCAAAGATAATACAACATAAGTTGACTCGCTTTATTTGTAGACCTTCTCAAGACCCTTACTGCTCTCCCCTCCCCATCACAAACATAGACTGAATGCCCCTGGAGGAGAGGGATTTTGGTGCTCTCTTTGCAGACATCACTCCCCCGACCCCAAGTCTCCCGCAGAGCCCAGCACAGACAAGACAAGGGAAGCTTGTGGGCTGGGTGGGCCCTGGGCTCTGATGGGTGACAAGATGGCGACTCCGCACTCCAGCAGTAGTGGGTGTGGAAGTGTTGGGAGCTTCTGGGTCGGTTTGTGCCTGCTTTTGAGAAACCACGCTGAGGAATTCTGTTTTCATGTGTCTGTCTTTGTCATTCTCTATGAAGACTTTCAACCTGGAAACGCTTCTGGAGTTGAATTCACGTTTAGTTGTTTTTTTACTTCTGTGTGACTTTCTGTGACCAGGGCTGGGAGAGGTGACTTTGGGAATCCAAGGAGGCTACCAGGTGCCTGGGGGGAGGAGAAGATGTTGAAAGAATAGGGTGGGGGTTCAGGAATGGAGGCGCCCAGAGATACGTAACTCTTTCACAATTTGGCCTGGGGCTGTCCCTATGATTGGGTGTCTTAGCCAAGAATGTCCCCAGAATTCCAAGTCATTTTTAGATGCAGTTTTCTTGTCCTGTGTTCAATAAACCTTCCATAAACTATGTTTAAGATCAGGAAAAGAAAGAGGTTTGTGTGCTTATCTTGTTTAGGGCTTGAGGTGAGAGGAATAAGGGTCAAAATTTTCCTTGGTGTTTGTTTTTATTTTTGTTTTATAAAATATCACAAAATATAGAAAAGAATAACTATAGCTAATAGACTAACACTCGTGTACCAGTTAAATATGCATTTACCTTAGTTTTTAAAAATGCTAAGTGCTTTATTTTTAAAATGCTTTATTTGCCTTTTTAAACTTTTAAAACAATAAATACTCACACCACTGAAAAAAAATAACACCAATAAAAAAATTAAAAAGACAGCCATAACGGGGTGGGAGGTGGGAGGGAGGTTCAAAAGGGAGGGGACATATGTATACCCATGGTGGATTTATGTTGATGTATGGCAAACACAATAGTGTAAAACAATTATCCTTCAATTAAAAATAAATAAATTTTAGAAAAAGACAGTTACAGATTGCAAAGAGGTGTTTAGATGCATACTTTTAACAGATAAAAGAATTACTCTTCAGAATATGTAAAGAACTCTTCAAATCAGTGAGAAAAAGAGAACCCATTCTGGTTGTTTTATAGCAACTGCAAATCTGGACACATCTCCCTGAGTTTTCCACTTCCCTGGTCCTCTCCTCCCTTCTTTTTTTTTTTCATCAACAAACCTTTTCTTTTTGGGGTTGATGGGGGAAGGGAAAGAGAGAGACTGCTTCTTTTTTTCCTGGATGAGCCAAACGGGATGTGGGATCTGAGTTTCCAGACCAGGGATGGAACCTGTGTCTCCTGCATTGGAAGTACGGAGTCTTATCCACTAGACCATCAAGACCGTCCCTCTCCTCACTTCTTAGCCCCTCTTTGTCACTCACAATGGAAGTTCACATGCCCAGAGTAGAGGGGTCTTAAAGAGAAATAACGCAGTTCCTTTCTCCTTGCCTTGTACCTCATTCTCTTCGAAACAGGACTCAAACAAGATGAGACACGTTGCTATGTCTTCACTCTGGTTGTTCAGTTGCCCAGTCGTGTCCGACTCTTTTCGACCCTTCTTCCTTTTTTTCCTAACTGGTGGGGAAAAGAGGGGGGAAAGGGGTGGGAGTGTGGAGGGAAAACTAGTTTGTTCCTATGTCTCCATGTGAAAGAGAAAGAGCCTTACTATTTATTGCCAGAATCTTCTTTAACATCTCAACAACTTCAAGAGGTAGGTGTCAGTATTTCCACTTTACTAGTGAAAAACCCGAGCCCTGAAGGATCAAATAGCTTTCAAACATCATACTGGTGGCAGATACAGAAAGAACATTTGAGTCCAGGACTGTACAATTCCAAAGCTCAAGCTTTTCCCCCTAAACCACGCTTCTAAGAACCTCATGATTGTCTCTTGACTTCAAGAATGAATATGGGGACTTCTCTGATGGTTCAGGGGCTAAGACTCCGAGCTCCCAATGAAGGGGGCCCAGGTTTGATCCCTGGTCGGGGAACTAGATCCCACATGCCACAACTAAGGCTGTATGCTGCTAGTAAGTAAAGATCCCATTTGAAAGACTCCATGCAGCCGAATAAATAAAAGTAAATCTTTTTTTTTTTTTAAAGTGAATGTGTTCAACGAAGCAACATCATTGTTAATCAGAGTGACCTTGTGACAAGGTCATGTGCCATGTGGTAGGGGTGAGGCTGAATTTGTGAGGGAACACCAGTTTTTCTTTCTATGAGTATGTCACACGTAACAGTGGAAGGGAGCTGGTAAAGGGCAAGGGCGTTACTGGACACTGCAAAGTTACCAGTTCTAATTTGAGCCGAGAGAAATCAGTTTTTTCCCGGTGTTGGACACGTAAGTCTAAGTCTCCTACAATGCTGGCATGTGAGACAGGGTTTAAGAACCTACTATGGCATTTCACAGACTGTCATTCAAATCCCCGCTCAGCTTCTTCTTCATTGTATGGCCTAAGGCAGTTCATTTATCCTAAGTCTGGGTTTCCTCTTATTCACAAGGTGAGACACATACCTGGGCCACAGGGGGCTGTTAAATCAGTAAATGAAGTGTATGTAAAGCGCTTAGCCTAGCATCTGGCATGTAGTCAGCCCTCAATAAAAGAGTAGCCATATTTGTTTTATTGTTAAGATCGTTACTGAGCACTGCAGGCAGATTCTTTACCAGCTGAGCCACAAGGGAAGCCCAAGAATACTGGAATGGGTAGCCTATCCCTTCTCCAGTGGATCTTCCCAATCCAGGAATCGAACCATGTCTCCTGCATTGCAGGTGGATTCTTTACCAACTGAGCTGTCAGGGAAGCCCTATTTGGCAGATAAGGATTATAAAATGAAGAAATTCATTCAGTCCACCACTAGTTACTAAACATTGGCTATGTCACAGGCAGGGAACAGCACAGACTGAGATGCCTGCTCTCAGGCATCAGCGATATTCTGGAGTGGGCAGACACAGTCAGCAAAACCAATAGGCAAATTAAGAGATATAGTGAAACGTGATAGTGTTCTGGGAAAAATATTAATAGATTTAGGTGACTATCCAAGTCATTCATTTAATGTGGACACTCATTTAATCTGAACCACCATCAGTGAATGCTAACATGGAATTCTCCAGGCAAGAATTCTGGAGTAGTTTGCCATTTCCTTCTCTAGGGGATCTTCCTAACCCAGGGATCGAACCCAGGTCTTGTGCATTGCAGGTAGATTCTTTACTGTCTGAGCCACCAGGGACGCCTCAACATTGGTAGTCCATTGGTTGGAAACGTAATGCTGGTCTTGGAGCTTAATTTCTTCTTCTTTTTTTTTAATTTAAAAATTTTTAATGTTAATAGTACATTGTACTTTCTCTGATCATCTCAGTGTCCCAGATAAAGCAATCTTCTTACTACTGATAGTTAACAACTCCTTTGGGAATTTTAGATGCTGCTTCCAGATAAATGGGTTATTTTCGATTACTATTTTGCTCACAACAAAAGTAGCATCCAGTGGGCAAATTGCTAACTACATTAAATAACAAAAACAAAAATTTGAACCTGTAGGTATAACTGATGGTTTGTTCTATTGGTGGTTGAGGAGAAAAGCATCTCATAACTTGAAAAACTTTCTGGGAAAAAAAAGATCAACCATAGAAATTCCAGGTTTAAAGGGACCTTTAATTATGCTGAAATTCCCCTTATGTGATTCAGACAAGACTGGTTTGACTTGATCTGTTTTGGACTTGAGCTCTGTTTCTTGGGAATTATAGGCTGATAGAAGTTGATACTCAGAAAAGGGAAGATGTAGTTGTCAATAGTTTTTTCTCGAGAGCACTTGCTAAGAGGGAAAGGAGACTTTCCTTTTCTAAGATGTTACTAAGAAGACTGTTAGTGGTACTGCCCTGGTGGTCCAGTGGCTAAGACTCTGCACTCCCAATTCAGGGGGCTGGAGCTCCATCCCTGGTCAGGGAACTAGATCCTGCCTGCTACAACTAAAGAGTTCAAATATAGCAACTAAAGATCCTGAGTGCTGCAACCACGACCCAGTGCAACCAAATAAAGAAACAAATATTTTTTAAAAATGATTCTTGGTGAGGCATAGCTTGTTTCTTTTTTTGAATGCTTCAAGGCAGTCAGATACTGGGAGAGATGCTACCAGTACCAGGGCTGTCCAGCCCACAAGGCTAACGTCTGTCTCAATCTTCTGTTGTGTTTGACTATGAAAAGTGTCAAACACACACAGAAGTACAGAGAGTAATGTTACAAAATATCCACCCCAATCCAAACAACAGTTTTCAGCGATTTTAATACGGATAGATATTAAATGCGTGCATGTGACATGGTTGCTGAATCGTGCCTGCCTCTTTTTGACTCCCTGGACTATATAGCTTGCCAGTCTCCTCCGTCCATGAAATTCTTCAGGAAAGAGTACTGGAGTGGGTAGCCTTCCTTTCTCCATGGGATCTTTCTGACCCAGGGATAGAACCCAGGTCTCCTGCATTGTAGGCAAATTCTTTACCATCTGATCCACCAGGGAAGCCCTAGATATTAAATAGATTTAGATGTAACTGATGATCCCTTTATAACTATTCCTTAGCCCGCTCTTGCTAGACGCAACCAGCACCCTGAAGTTAGTGCATATACTTCCTATCTCTGATGACTCAGATGGTAAAGAATCTATCTCGCAATGCGGGAGACCTGGGTTGGATCCCTGGGTCAGGGAAAAATCCCCTGGAGGAGGGAATGGCAACCCATTCCAGTATTCTTGCCTGGGAAATCCCATGAACAGAGTCTGGTGGACTACAATCCATGGGGTCGCAAACAGTCAGACAGGATTGAGCAACTTTCACTTTTCATATGTTTATACTTTGATTCTACAAGCAAACTATAGCATTGTATGTATGCTTTAAAATTTTGCATAAATAGTATTATATGGCATGGGCTTCCCAAGTGGTGCAGTGGTATAGAATATGCCTACCAATGCAGTAGATGCAAGAGATAAGGGTTCAGTCCCTGGGTCAGGAAGATCTCCTGGAGTAGGAAATGGCAACCCACTCAGACATTCGTGACTGGAATATTCCATGGACAGACGAGCCTGGTGCACTACCGTCCATGACGTTGCAAACAGTCAGATATGACTGAATGACTAAGTGTGCATGCATTATATGGCATGCATTTTGTCCTAGTTTTTACAATTTTTTTGAGGTCTGTCTCTTCATATCACCTATAGATCTGTAATTACAACTCTTCTCAAAAGTGACCAGCAGGATCTCTGACCCCTGGACACATGTGGAAGAGTAGCAAGATGTGTTATTCCACATTGTGTCTCTCTGACAGATTCTTCATCTTATTCATCAAACTGTCAACTTCCCGAGACTAAAATACCAGTACAGGAGGTAAAATCTGCTGAGACAAGGAAAAAGAACTGCTTAAAGAAACTAAATAGGAAGCTAAGCCATTTAAGTGTAAGCTAAAGAAAGAGAGAAACAGTGAACGTCTTCATATAATTTTTGAACTCAGTCTCCTGGAGTTTTTTCCCTCTTCCTCATCCCTGCAGAAGCAATCAATGTTTCCAATGTTTCCACCTTTGGCTAAATTTGCCTATTCTAGAGCTTCATGAAAATAGAATCATGTGGTATGTACTCTTCTGTGTTATTCTTTTTTCAATCAGTATGTTTTGGAGATACACTTACATTGTTATGTGGCCATAGTTTATTCCTTTTTAGTTGTTGCATAATGTTTTATGAATATACCACAGTTTGTTTATCCATTGTCCTATTTATTGGACACCTCACTCCTGTCCATGGAATTTTCCAGGCCCATGATTGAACCCAGGTTTCCCTCATTGCAGGCAGATTTCTTGGTCACATTGCTAAATTTATATTTAACTTTATAAGGTACTACCATACTATTTTCCAAAGTGGATAGAGTTACAATGGCTTTACATTCTTGTTAATATTTGCTATTGCCAGTTTTTTTAATTTTCAGACATTTGTGGGAATATATCTCACTGATATTTTCACTAAAAACTTATTAGTTAGAACTAATTTTAAAAACACAAACAAGATTATATATAGCACATATATTCAAAATATATTT
>SJYQ01004670.1:315360-429361 GCA_006410935.1 Redunca redunca
GCCTAATACAACGTCAAAATGATTTTCTCCTATAAATTTGCTTAATTTTAATCATTACATTTAGGTCTATGATCCATTTTGAGTTAATCTTTGTATGTTGTAAAGTGAGGGTCAAGGTGAATTTGTTTCCATATGGACTATCCAGTACCTATTATTGACAATCTTTTCTCTATTGAATTATCTATCTTGGCACCTTGTTGAAAAGTAATTAACCATACAGCATAGGTCTTTTTTAATGGAAGCTGTACTCTGTTTCAAATAAAAGTTCCTTTTCTTGCAAGCTTTTTTTAAAAATAGAACTTTGTTTTTAAAAAATTAATTAGTTTTTGACTGCACTGGGTCTTTGTTGCTGTGTGTGGGCTTTCTCTTATTGTTGTGAGCAGGGCTGCTCTTTGTTGGGTGTTCAGGCTTCTCATTGCGGTGGCTTGTCTTGTTGCGGAGCCCAAGCTCTAGGTTCATGGACTTCAGTAGTCAGTGCACAGGCTCAGGAGTTGCGGCACACAGGCTTGGCTGCTCTGCAGCATACGTGGAATCTTCCTGGACCAGGGGTTGAATCTGCCCTGCCTTGGCAGGTGGATTCTCATCTACTGTACTACCAGGCAAGTCCCTTTCTAGCATTCTGAAACGCAATTTAAAGAGCTATCTGTTCATACTTACTCTTGCATCTCTGATAAATATTTCCTTATCCTGGTCACCATCTATGGCAATGAGAAAGGTCAGGCATTTGGTTTTCTCTTCCGTCTCTTCCTGTCTTTCTCCTGCTCCCTGTCAACACTTCAGACATCCAAGTCAGCTTTCATGACTTTCAAGTATTTAAAAATTGACTTGCCCAAGGTGCCCACTCTTGTATTTTTCTAATGAAAAGTCCACAGTTTCCAATGTTAGTAACAAGAGCTAATACTTCTATCATATGAGTTGTCACTAATTTAGGCACTTTTAAAACTATTTAATTGTCTCAATAACCGTATGAAGTAGGAATTAGTATCCCTATTTATAGAAGAGGAATTGGAGGTCCTGAGGGGCTTTGCACTCTGTCCAAGTTTGTTCACACACGTAGTAGGTAGCTGAGCTGGGATACATTCTCAGTCTCTCCAGAGTCTGTATGCTTTCCCAAAAATGCTAAATTGCTGACTCACCCACCAAATGACTTTATTTGTAGATTGCACACCATCTGTGTTATTCTTAAGTTAATATTTTTCTATTAAGTGGAGCTGTAGGGGTGTTAGAAAGCATTTTTCAAGATGAGGAAACATAAGTTAAAAGAGACCTAACCTGGAAGCAGAGCCAGGCCCTAGCCTTGGAGGCCTGAAGGCTTTCCCCTTTACCCACTCTGCCTTCCTGGCCTTGGGGACTTCCTCAGTTTGGACTCCACCAACCTATGGCACTTCCAGGAGTCCCGAGGATGTAGCACTATGCTTCCAGAGTTGATTTCCATTCTTTAGCCTCTGAGCTTCCCTAGTGGCTCAGATGGTACAGAATCTGCTTGCAATGAGGGAGATCCAGGATCGATCTCTGGGTCGGGAAGATCCCCTGAAGAAGGGGATAGCTACCCACTCCAGTATTCTTGCCTGGAAAATCCTATGGACAGAGGCACCTGGGAGGATACCTGGGATCACAAAGGATCGGACATGACTGAATGACTAACACTTCAGCCTCTGCACTGCTCACCAGAACCTCTAATGAGGGCTATTCTCAACTATCTATCATGGCAGGAGTTACCTAATAAACTCGTCCATTTGTTTCCTCCAAGTAATACTCAAATGGACATTTACTGAGCTCTACCATGGAAAAGCTATGACAAACCTAGACAGCATATTAAAAAGCAGAGACATTACTTTGCCAGCAAAGGTCATATAGTAAAAGCTATGTTTTTTTCAGTAGTCGTATGGATGTGAGAGCTGGACCATAAAGAAGGCCAAATGCCAAGGAACTGATGCTTTTGAGCTGTGGTGTTGGAGAAGACTCTTGAGAGTCCCTTGACAGCAAGAAGATCAAGCCAGTCAAACCTAAAGGAAATCAATCCTGAATATTCATTGGAAGGACTGATGCCTAATCTTCAAAATTTTGGCCACCTGTTGGGAAGAGCTGACTCATTTGAAAAGACGCTAGTGCCGGGAAAGATTGAAGGCAGTAGAAGGGGCGACAGAGGATTAGATGTTTGGATGACATGACTGACTCAATGGACATGAGTTTGAGCAAGCTCCCGGGAGTTGGTGATGGACGGGGAAGCTATAGGGAAGCCTGGCATTCTGTAGTCCATGGGGTCGCAAAGAGTTGGACACAATTGAACAACTGAACAGCAACAATAACAACTGTGGAAAACATCTTACTACACTCTGTAAGAACATACATATAAGATATATTAGCATGCCTTCCAAGGGCTTATAAATACTATCAACAACTAATATTATCAAATCTCTAAAAAGTTTCTGTATGGAACAAATTTTACACACATATTGAACCTTTGCCCTTCCTTCCTTCTTTTAACTTCTATTTCTTCTTCATTCAGTTTATAATGTATCGGGTGATTTCTTTGACCAACATTATTGTATTCTATTGTATGGATAAATGAACTTTTATATGGAATCAGAGATCTTGATTTCCAGGTCGTCTCTGTCACTTACTAGCGGGGTATGTTCTCAGTTGTTGGATCCAGTTCCTTTGCAACCCCATGGATTATAGCTCACCAGGTTCTCTGTCCATAGGATTTTCCAGGCAAGAATACTGGAGTGAATTGGCATTTCCTCCTCCAGGGGATCTTGCTGACCCAGGGATAGAACCAGCTGTCTCCAGCTCTGGCAGGCAGATTCTTCACCGCTGAGCTTACTTGGAAAGCCCTATCAGCTGGGTGACCTTCAGCACATTATTGAACCTCTCTGAGCCTCTTGCCTAATCTGTAAAGGAGGAAGAAGATAACAAAGCGCTTTGAAAATGCTAATCTTTTTGAGAGCTATAGAAGAAAGAACTTGGACTTCAGAGTCAAAAGAGGTGGATTCCTAGCATCACTGAATACAGGACAGAGTCTGTGATAATAAAACCACGTTGGAGAGGGAGCAGGCTGGAAAGGTTAACCTAGGAACTGAGAACGCAGATTCTGACCCTGGCCCTCACGCACATTCTTTCCTCGGGAACTCACAAGTTATTACAAGTCATGACCCTTCTTGAATAATCAAACCAAAATTGTCCATGATCAGATTTCAGAGATTTAAATAGAGGAGGCCTTGACTGACAGGAAAAGAACATTCTTAAAGACAGAGACAGTAATTCAGCAGTCTCACCATTCATCCCTCTATCAACTTTTCACTGTCTACAGTGTTAGCCTCGAGGCATTATTTTAGAAGCTGGAGATCTAAAAATGAAAAAGGTTAATGGTACTTCTAAAGCTTCTTGGTGGGGAGGGGTGTTGTGAGAGAGGTGGGGCTTGAGGGTGATGATCAGGTTGGCAAACCCTGAGTGGAGGATTGGAGGCAGCTTGTCTTGGGCAGGGCTGAGGGAGATTGATGGAGCAGGACTAAAGTGTCCCCAAGCCTCAGGTTGCAAGACAGTTCTCATCATTAAAGAGTTTACCATCAAAAAAAAGAGTTTATTATCTAGCGAGCAAGACAGAAATAGAATCCCAGAATGATAATACATTGTGATAGTTGCGTGAAGGAGAGATGCACAGAGTGATATGAACACACACACACACACACACATACACAAATACAGTCCAAGCTGAGAAGAGCATTGCAGCCTGAGGGAAGATGAGATTTATGATTTGCTGGAGTAGTGATCTATGCATTTGGGTCTCCTCTCGCTTGTTTTCAACCTCACTTTCCATGACATTTCACAGTTAGAAAATGCTTTCACATTCGGAATTTCATATGGCTTAATGAAAATAAAGAATGGAAAAAGCGATCATTTTTATTCTATAGATGAAGAGATAGGAAGAGAGGTTACCAAGTCACAAGACTGTAATTACCAGAGTGGGACACAATGCAGTTTTTCTGATTCTTAGTTAAAAGTCCTTTCCTAGTATGGAAAAAAGTGACTTCAGTATCAATCTGATAACTTTTAAACTGGAATATAATTGCTTTACAATATTGTGTTAGTTTCTGTTGTACAACAATGTGAGTCACTCTTATGTATTAATAGACATATATGAGATGGTGGGATGGCATCACCGAGTGGATGGACATGAGCTTGAGCAAGCTCTGGGAGTTGGTGATGGACAGGGAAAGCTGGTGCGCTGCAGTCCGTGGGGTGGCAAAGAGTGGGACACAAACGAGTGAATGAGCGGCTGAACTGACTGATCCTCTCCCTCTAGGGCCCCCGTCGCATCCCCCCATCCCACTGCTCTAAGGCATCACGAAGCAGGCACCGAGCGCTCTGCATGCCGCGGCGTCCCACTAGCTGTCTGTTTCACACACAGTGGCGTGTATACGTCAGTGCTGCTCTCTCAGTTCACTCCGCCCTCTTCTTTCCCCACAAGTCTGTTCTCTACTTCTGTTCCTGCTCTGCAAATAGGTTCATCAATACCATTTTTCTAGATTCCATATGTTTGTGATAATATACAACATTTGTCTTTCTCTTTTTGACTTACTTCACTCTGTATGACATTTTCTGACTGTTTTGAAACCTCATCAATCGAATTTCACCTTTTCTTTCCTGTTGTGTAGTTTTTGGTTCTAGAGCATAGAGTTTGGAGTCCTGTATCACTGAGAGGCAAACAAGCAAGAACATGAATTATATTCTGGGACCCAAAGGACTCATATTTTCAAAGTCAGTGTAATTATAGTCCAGCCATGTTCTACCCTTAGGAAAGAATCTTGCAGTTTTTTGCAACTGTCAAATGAAGGGCTTAGGCTACAATCGCTCAATTTTTACATTCTATGATTCATTTTTTAAACAACCAGTGTAATTTTAAAGTATTCATTAAAAAGACACACACACAAAGGACACACACATACACATACTGAAAAAAGTATGAACAATTACAATGTAAAATGTTAATAATCTCTATCTTTGGGTAGTTGAATTGTATTTCTTTCTTTTTTTTTTTTGCTTAAGTATAGACCTTCTTCTTGTGTATATGTTTTCTTCTTTTTCTTAAGTATATACTTATTCCTTTCTTTTTATAAGTATGGATAGCTTATATAATTTAAGTAATAAATACATAATTCCACTTAGTACTGAAACTGTGCCAAATATGTTATCAGCACTTGGCAAAATCTAGCATACTTACAGCACAATGGAATCATTTCACCAAGTCTGTATTTGAAATTTCAAATTTATTAACGAGACTAAGTAGTACCAGTTTTTGATAAATGTGTGCTAATTCAATAAATTTTGCTTTATAGCCAAAGGGAATTGCTTAAGGGACATGTTGGCTGATTATCACTAGAAGATACACTGACTTCTAAGTTTTCCCATGTCTTTATGACATGACCACACCAAGATGTAAAAGACCCCAATTTAAGTGCTTATAATTTAGTGGAGTTTAATTTTATGGGGATAGTAGAGGTTAGGGTTCCAATGTAAAAACTGTACCAAGGCACAGTAGCCTCTGAAAATATTTCGATCGTCTTCTAAGTATAGTTGTTGTTGTTGTTTGGTGACTAAGTCATGTCCGACTCTTTGCAACCCCATGGACTGTAGCACACCAGGCTTCCCTCTCTTTCACTATCTCCTGGAATTTTCTTAATGTGCACCCTATAACTGCATTTATGATAGACTAAGCTTACTTTGGAAGGAATGATGCTAAAGCTGAAACTCCAGTACTTTGGCCACCTCATGTGAAGAGTTGACTCACTGGAAAAGACTCATGCTGGGAGAGATTGGGGGCAGGAGGAGAAGGGGACGACAGAGGATGAGATGGCTGGATGGCATCACTAACTCAATGGATGTGAGTCTGAGTGAACTCCGGGCGTTGGTGATGGACAGGGAGGCCTGGCGTGCTGCGATACATGGAGTCGCAAAGAGTCAGACACAACTGAGTGACTGAACTGAACTGAACTGAACCTTACTCCTTGGAAGGCCAGTTATGACCAACCTAGATAGCATATTCAAAAGCAGAGACATTACTTTGACAACAAAGGTCCGTCTAGTCAAGGCTATGGTTTTTCCAGTGGTCACATATGGATGTGAGAGTTGGACTGTGAAGAAAGCTGAGTGCCGAAGAACTGATGCTTTTGGACTGTGGTGTTGGAGAAGACTTTTGAGAGTCTCTTGGACTGCAAGGAGATCCAACCTATCCATTCTAAAGGAGATCAGCCCTGGGTGTTCTTTGGAAAGAATGATGCTAAAGCTGAAACTCCAGTACTTTGGCCACCTCATGCAAAGAGTTGACTCATTGAAAAAGACTCTGATGATAGGAGGGATTGGGGGCAGGAGGAGAAGGGGACGACAGAGGATGAGATGGCTGGATGGCATCACCGACTCGATGGACCTGAGTTTGGGTGAACTCCGGGAGCTGGTGATGGACAAGGGAGGTCTGGCATGCTGCAATTCATGGGGTCACAAAGAGTCGGACACAACTGAGCGACTGAACTGAACTGTAGATCTTACTCACTTTCTATGGGTCTTTGTATTCATCCTTCAACTTCCTAGAGATGCCACCACTACCCAGTGTCCCGGCTCTATGATCTTTAGTCACTCATCATCGTCATCATTTAGACCCTCCTCAGTGGGGTGACTTGTGTTCTTTGCTGGGAGCATCACTTCACTCATTACGTTGTTATTTTTCTTTCATTCTTTCTCGCCTCCTTCTTATTTGGTCTTTATAATTCAAATAAGTTTACACTGAGTATATCTGGTGCCACTGTAAGAGAATAATATTTATTCACACATGACCAATGAACAAGACCCAGTGAGTTGTGTCAAAAGAGAGTAGCAGCTGAGGTGGTTGGAAAGAATGGGAAAGATTAGGAAAAATGTGATATGTCAGCTGGGCTTGTATTTGCTGAAAAGTTTTTGTTTTTTTAAATGTGTGTGTGTGAGACACTGCCCACTGCCTACAAGGAATTTCTAGTCTACAGTGGGAGAGGGCCATTCATCAGAATTATACAAATAAACCTAAAATGATAAGAAACAAAACAAGGACAGGCAGGAGGTGTGGACCCAGAATGTTGAGCACAGTTACACACGTCAACAAACAGACAACCTCAGGAAAGATCTCAGTAAATCTAAAAATAAGTAATCCGGTTTGGGGCAAGTGTACGTTCTTCAGGCAAAAGTAGAAATCACGTTTTCTGAGAGCTTACTATGTCTTAGGCTGTCCGATGAGAGGGCCTTTGCTTATTTCAATGTTTGAGAGGTTGGTACCAAAAACCACGGTTTTTAAATGAGTAATGGAGGCTCAGAGAGGTTAAGTAATTTATGACAGAAATGGGAGGGTCTGGAAAGAGATCTTCAGTGCCAGGCTTCAGAATTTGGGTTCTGTTTGGTTGCCAGTGAGGGAATTGCTGAAGACTTCTGAGCTGGGGCATGGTCTGATGGAAAGTATGCTTCAGGAGGGTTTTTCTGAGGTAGGAGAGGAAAGATTTGGCAAAATCAGTGAGGATTGCACCAGTGTAGACCAGGGTGAGGAACACTGGGCCCGTGTGAGAGGGGAAGGCCTGAGAGGGAGGAGAGGCAGTAAATAAAGAAGGTTTTCTATTAATAGATGGTGAGTTAACAATGGACTGGCTATGGAAGGGGGTAGGGAGGTGGTGACAAGAATTCATGTTTTATTTATTAAAACTGCCAATGCACAGAATAATGCAACAAAGAAACATGTATCTACCCCAGAGCTTAACCTCTGCTGCTAAAGTTTGCAGCTTATACAGTAAGTCCCCTACATAGGAACCTTCAAGTTGCGAACTTTTAAAGTCGCTGATGTGCATTTGTGTGTCCAGTCATGTAAGTTCGTTGTCATGTGTGTGCATTCTCTACAAGTGGTTGTGCTGTTGTATACTTTACAGTACAGTACTGTAAAGAATGCTGTAAAGTATCTTTATTTCAAGCCCAGGATGTCCGGAAGCGAGAGGGGATGTACCTGATATTATTGTGCTTTTCAAGGTACTGTACTCTAAGGTTAAAAATGCTCATTTTTAGTGTTTGTTATTTAGGTATTATGGCTTTGCTGGTGGCTTAGATGCTAGAGAATCTGCCTGCAATGCAGGAGATTTTGGTTTGATACCTGGGTGGGGAAGATCCCCTGGGAGAGGAAATGGCAACCCACTCCAGTGTTCTTGCCTGGGAAATTCCTTGGACAGAGGAGCCTGGAGGGTTATAGTCCATGGGGTTGCAAAGAGTCAGATATGATTGAATGTCTAACATTTTAAGGTATTATGTGTGTGACAGATATCATAAGCCTCTTACAGTACACTACTATATTGTGCTAGCTGGGTACCTAGGTTAACTTTGTTGGATTTACAAACAAATCGGACTTATGAACATTCATGTGTAGGGGTTGTTGTTATTCAGTCGCTCAGTCATGTCTGACTGTTTGCGACTCCGTGGACTGCAGCATGCCAGGCTTCCCTGTCCTACACCATCTCCCAGAGCTTGCTTAAACTCATGTCCATTGAGTGGGCAATGCCATCCAATCATCTAGTCCTCTGTCATCTCTTTTTCCTCCTGCCTTCAATCTTTCCCAGCATCAGGGTCTTTTCTAAATAAGTGTGTAGGGGACTTACTGCAAAATTAAAATGTTCAACATACTACTATTAAAGGCAGAATTCAAGTCAAATACATTAATAGATACAACTGTAGAACAGTTAAGTTGATGAGACAGGGGACAGTCATATTTTACTTGTTAGGTCATAGATTTTTCCAATTGATTATTTTAAGACATAAAAAATTCTTACAACTTATAAATGACCGTCTTTATTTTCAACTCAGTCTTTAATTTCAGCTTTGGCAATGTATGGCAAAACCAGTACTATATTGTAATTAGCCTCCAATTAAATAAATTTACATTTAAAAAAAATTCAGCTTTGGGTTGGCTCACTCGGTGCTGCTCCTATCCTACACCAGGGCTCAGATGATCTTGAGAGATTCCTGGATGGCAGTCTTGCCTGCCAGCTGCCACTCCTGGGCAAACAGCTGGCCCTTGAGAGTGTGTGGAGGAAGCGGTGGGGGTTGGGCTGATTCCTTCTCCCACCCCTGCCTTCAGCCCCAGTGCTGGGCGAGGGGGAGAGGCAGTGTCCCTACCCACTTGGGGGCTCCTTACCATCCTCAGTCTCTAGAAGTGTGGGCATTGAAGGTTCTTGCTACTGGGAAAGGAATTTCCGAGGCTTTCACCAGGCCCTACTCCTGCCCTGAGGGTTTAAAGATTCTGAGCCGGTCCTCTAACCACGTGGAAGCTAGGCCTGCGTCAGGCCCCCTTAGCGTGATCTTATCGTTTCCCAGTGTGTTCAGAGAGTTTATGATGAAATTGTTTTAATGTTGGGCCAGGTTTCCAGCGGAAAAGTTCCAAGCGAAGCTCTCTGTGCTTCCTTATGTGAAAGTTTTAGTCGCTCCAACTCTTTGCGACCCCTTGGACTGTAGCCTGCTAGGCTCCTCTGTCCATGGAATTCTCCAGACAAAATACTGGAGTGGGTTGTCATTCCCTTCTCCACAGGCTTTTCACAGCCGAGGGATCGAACCCCGGTCTTCTGCATTGCAGGTGGGTTCTTCAGTATCTGAGCCACCTGGGAAGAATTGTACTTCATTTTGCCTTTGGTTGATTGTTGCCGAGCCTGGAAAAAGATCACCTCCCTGGCTTTTGGTGATCTGCTCTGGGCAGGCGATTCTTTGTGTGCTCACCTCCAGTAAGGAGGGCGATGGAGGCCCACCCCAGAACTTCTGAATCCGCATTTGAAACGAGACCCCCGGGTGATTGTGTGCACACAAGTTTGAGGAGCCCAGCCTGCGGCAGAGGAGAGCACCCATCTCCCCTCTCAGGGCTGAAGTTCTGCCTGAGAACCATGAATACAGATTAATTACTGTAGGGTTCATCGGAATTTCAAAGGAGGGAGATAGCAGGCCACTAAGTTATATTTCTACAGAGCCCAGAGGAGGACAAAGCAGGGTTTACAGTCTTAAGAGCATTTAATTGATGGTATTTAAAATAAAACAAAACACGCCCAGAGTAGCACGTGCTCCTGCCTCAGGCTAGAGCGCCTCCGAACCCCTCAGCCTAGCAGATAAACCTGTCCAAAGAATGTGTGAAGGAGTTTTAACAGGTTAAGGGACTTTGGGGGCAAAAAAGTGTTTCTAAGAATTTGAAAAACTCTTGATGGAGACAAAAAGATGAGAAGGAATATTTTTTTTCCTTCTTCTTTATTTAAAGACAGCATTTATTATCTGGTTCTTCAGGCTTCTCTGAAGTCTGGAAAGTATGGACTGGAGTCAGAAGACTGCATTGCAAACCCTGACACCAGGCAAGTCACCCTAGGCTGGCCACTGGATCCTTTAGGCCGCTTTCTCCTCCCCCAAATGGACAATAATAATGCTGACCTCACAGGGTTGCTGTTAAGATCATATTGGCAGATAGGTATGAAGCACTCAGGAGCTGGTACAGGGTGAGCTTTACATTTTGTTTACAAAATGATGAACCAGAAGTTGCTCACTGGGTGCTAGGATCAAATCGGTGCTTGTGGTCCCTACTAGGCCCTCCTGATCTAACCCGTCCCGTCTGCAATCTCTTCGTGCCCCTTTCCATCCTTTCTGGGACCCGGGCTCCGGACACACTGGCCTAACTTTTGCCCTGCCAGCCCGCCCAGTTCATTCCCATCTTCTGGTCTCATCCCAGCGTGTTTTTTCAGCCTGATCTTTACACGGGAGGCTTTCCCGTCTTTCAGGCTCATCCCAGCTTGCCGTCCATCTTTCGTTCCTCCTTTGGGAGGAAGTGGTCCACCGTCACTTCAGAAGCTCTCTAGCTCCTGCCGTGTTACGTCCGCTCCGTCTGCATCCCTCTGTGCACTGACGTTCGCTTGTTCACATATTCACGTCTGACTCCTCCATGGTTGGGAATGTCACCCCCAACAGGGCACAATCTTGTCACACTGTTTCCCAGTGTGCCTAAAATAGGGGCTTGATGCATGTGGGGCTCAAAGGACATTTGTTGAATGAGTGAGTGAATACGTGAATCAGTAGAATAAGACATTTCCTAGGAAGATACCCAAGGGGAGTGTTTATGTTCTTATTTGTCTCTCTCCTGTGAGGGACTTCTGTTCCTTGAGAAAAATCTTGCTTTCGCTGACTTTCATCAGTGCCTGTCACCACACCAGGCAAGCATACGGTAGATTCTCAGTAAAAATATTAGTTGAATGAGGTGTGTGTGTGTGCTGTGCTCAGTCCTGTCTGACTCTTTTCTACCCCATGGACTGTAGCCTGCCAGGCTCCTCTGTCCATGGGATTCTTCAGGCAAGAATACTGGACTGGGTTGCCATTTTCTCTTCCAAGGGATTTTTTCCGACTCAGGGATCAAACCTGTGCCTCCTGCATCTTCTGCATTGGCAGGCAGATTCTTTACCACTGAGCTAGCTATCTGGAAAGCCCGAGGTGAATGCACAAACAGAAACAAACATATATATGCCATTACGATGGCATCACTGACTCGATGGATGTAAGTTGGAGTGAACTCCGGGAGTTGGTGATGGACAGGGAAGCCTGGTGTGCTGCAATTCATGGGGTCGCAAAGAGTCGGACACGACTGAGCGACTGAACTGAACTGAACGGACTGATGTTTCAAGTTACAACTTAATAAAGTTACTGATAATTGCCTTTGGGAAAGAACTAAATTTTTAATAAATAAAAGTTTATATTTTAAAACATTTTTCTTGGCTCCATCCAACATATGGGATCTCATTTCCCCAACCAGGGATCAAATCCGAGCCCCTTGCATTGGAAGCATGGAGTCTTAACCATTGGACAACCAGGGAATTCCCTCAGCTTTGGCAAGAATACTGAAATGGGTTGCCATGCCCTCCCCAACTCAGGGATCAAACCTGGGTCTCCCGCTTTTAGGTGGATTCTTTACCATCTAAGCCACCAGGGAAGCCCTTATCTTTAAAGGGGGTATGGAAATGTCATGTAAGGTAGATTTTGTACTCGGTGGCCTAGAGTAGAAGACATTTAGAAGACAGGGAGAAATTGGGGTGGGGAGTGGAGAACACAAGCAAGTGAAGTCCAAGACTGGAGAAGGTATGCTTGCTGCTTGTTGCAAGAGGACCAGGCACAGATAGGTCTGCAGTGAGGGACATCTGGGTTTTCCAGGAAGGAGGGAGCAGTCACCTGACTCTGCTCAGGTCCTTAGACTGGAGTGTAGGGTAACAGGCCCAGCGAGAGCTTCTAGTTGGGTGCTGGAGGTAGGGTTGGAGGGGTGGGGACTGAAGGAGAGTCAGGTCAGGATATCTGCGGGGAGCAGGTCTCTGAAGTCCCTTTACATAGATAAATGAGGGTGGGGAGAGGGAGTATGAGCAACTCCCCCAGGGAGAACAGAGGGAGGTTCTTCAAAACCAGCACTCAGGTGACCCCTAAGAATTCAAAGTCTTTCATTAAACCCCACCTGAAGGCCAATTGTTCTGCAATCTACCCAGTGGTTTTGGCTCTAGGCTTATCTAAATCCAGTCTTGGGGGGAAGGGTATGGGAGGGGGTGGAGAAGGTTTTTTTCCCTTTAAAATGGGAGGAAAAACGGGACAGCTCACATTACAAAAGCTTTTTTTCTTTTGGCTGGAATTTGGACACTTCTAAATAAACTACCTGCTTTGAATCTTTCCCCTACCTCCATCCATTGTAATTACAGTAGTGGGTTTCCTTTATTTTAAATTTTTTGGTATTCATTCATTTTTTTTTTATTTTTTAGATTCCATGTAACAGTGATAGCATAACAGTATTTGTCTTGCTCTAACTTATTTCACTAAGCATAATACCCTTCACTTCCATCTATGTTGTTACAAATGGCAAATTTTCATTCTTTATGGTGGTTGAGTAATATTCCACTGTATGTCTAGAGCACATCTTCTCAAATGGGTCTCCTTTAACACCCCATATGTGAGCACGAAATAGGATTATGCTCTTCTATTCCTGACTTCTGTTGGGGGTGGGGATTCTAACGACAGCATGCTTGGAAACTTCTTTCCAAACAAGCATGCTGTATGCCAGAGAGATACACAGTCTTGGACAGTAGGGTTAGGGAGTTTCAGGTGACAGCTAAATTAAGACTAAAAATAAGACCAGTGATGGACCCTAAGGAATATACGGTGTTCCATATTGGAGACTGTCTTCAGAAAGGCCACTTAACATATCTATGCTTCAGTTTCCTCATTTGGAAAATGGAGATGATAATAATTCCTACCTCATTTCATATGGAAAGTATTTGGGGTCATAGTTGGCCCATTATTCACTGAAGTATTATGAATGCTATATTACTGAAAAGTGCTCATTTTGTCCCATGGGTATCATACTAGACTTTGGAGTATAGACGGAAGAAAATGTCCCAGACTTCGGGGAACTTGGTCTAGAGGTGAAGACAGACATAGAAGCAGATATTTATAATCCTGTGTGTTACACAATAAACCAAGTGTGAGACTTCCCTGGTGGCTCAGTGGTAAAGAATCTGCCTGCCAATGCAAGAGACTCGGGTTGGATCCCTGACCCAGGAGGATTACACATTCCACAGAGCAACGAAGTCCATGCGCCACAACTATTGAGCCTGTGCTCTAGAGGCCGGGAGCCACAGCTACTGAGTCCACACGAGGCAACTACTGAAGCGCACGGCCCCAAAGCCTGTGCTCTGCAAGAAGAGAAGCCGTTGCAATGAGAAATCCACCCCCTGCAACTAGAGAGTAGCCCCTGCTCACCACAGCTGGAGAAAGCCTGCACACAGCAACAGAGACCCCGTGCAGCAACACCCCCCAAAAAAGCAGAGAACACGTGATTAAAACATATAAATAGACCAAGTGTGTGTGCACTGGGGGGCTGTGGGACCTGGCTGGGGGCATCTGCTGCTTCTCCGTGATCTGATGTTAGTGTGGCTCAGGAAAGGGGCCGTGCTCTGAGGTGGTCTCTACCATGGACTTACTTCAGAACTTAGCATGGTGACTGCCAAATAGTAGAACAAAATACATGCCGAATGAATGAAATGAATTTAAACCATTTCAATATTGATGTAACCTCATAAACCTGAATAGCTGAAAGAAATCTAAGGTGGGTTAGAAAAAAGCAGACACAGCCCAGTGGTACATACACAGCCTTACTCCAGAGGCACATAGTGTCCTAGATGCTGGGCTGGACTGTGAGTGAAAGAAGGGGCGGAGAGCCAGAGGAAAACAAAAATAAGAGTGTCCTTACTACAAGGTAGAAGCAGGCAGAGGGCAGGGAGCCAGAGACGGGGAGTGAAACTGAGCAGCCACATGGCAGGCTGAGTTCAGAGAGGATGTGGAGAGACGGGGCTGGGCCACACTGAGCAGCTAGACTTTGTACATTTGTGATTCTCCAAGTGTGTGGGTTTCCCAAGTGGCGCAGTGGTAAAGAACCTGCCTGCCAATACCGGAGACACAAGAGATGTGGGTTTGATCACTGAGTCTGGAAGATCCCCTGGAGGAGGAAATGATAACCCTATCCAGTATTCTTGCCTGGAGAATCCCGTGGACAAAGAAACCTGACGGGCTACAGTCCACGGATCGAGGAAGCGTTGGCTGCGACTGAGCACGCACATAAACGAGTGTGTGAGAGGAGACAGTGGCAGCTGTCATAGCACAATCATCTCAGAGCTTTGTGAGGCTTTCTTTCATTTTATTTCCTCACCAGCCTCACTGGGCCTGCTTTTCCCCCTTCTCCCCCGATTAGACTAGGAACCAGAGTGCCCATCCCAGTGCCAGGAACTTTGTGTCCTTTGGCAAGTTCCTTAAATTACCTCAGTTTCTACAACTGTGACATGTATGATTACTGTGAGAATTGAGAGAATTCGTGTAAAGGGCTGAGGGTAGAGCCCATTATATGTTAAGTGCTGGTTACCCTCTAGCTGTTAATCTGTCTCCCAGAGGGCTTGTGATTGTCCTGGAAGTGAGCCCAGTTAACAGGGAGAGCTTCAGGCATATTCAGGGCCTTGGTGTCTTTAAGGACCTTACGTGGTTGTGTTTGGGCTTCCCCTTTGGCTCAGTGGTAAAGAATCTGCCTGCAATGCAGGAGACACAGGAGGTACAGGTTCGACCTCTGAGTGGGGAAGATCCCCTGGAGAAGGAAGTGGCTACCCACTCCAGCATTCTTGCCTGGAGAACCCCATGGACAGAGGAGCCTAGCGGGATACAGGCCATAGGGCTGCAAAGAGTTGGACACTGAAGCAACTGGTCACCCCCGCATGTGGTCATGTTTGCATCCAGAGAGAAATGGGTTTAAAAGGGGAAGAGACATCCTGAGAAGGCCAGAAGTCAATGAGAAGGAGGCTGTGGTCATGTGAACCCCAGGAAACCCTGAACCCAGGAGGTGAGAGTGAGGAGCAGAAAGAGCTGGAGGTAAGGTTGACAAGGTTTAGTGAGTAGTTAGACGTAGGTAGCAAAGATGAACTTCCCATGGGTTCTGGGTTAGTGACTGGGAGGCTGGTAGCACCAGAGGTGAGGTGAGCAGCGCAGAGAGGGAGCTGCAGGCTCAGAAGGATGATGGTGATGACTTGCATGTTTCATGGTGGAACAGCCTGCTGCTACTGATTCTCTGATCACAGCTTGTCTGTGAAGCCGCATTGCTATTAGATAAATGGGGACTAGGACTGCTAACCCCCTAGGATTGTTGTTCAGTCGCTAAGTCACGTCTGACTCTTTGTGACCCCATGGACTGCAGCACGCCAGGCTTCCCTGTCCTTCACTATCTCCTGGAGTTTGCTCAAACTCAGGTCCACTGATTCAGGGATGCCATCCAACCATCTCATTCACCATTATTCTCTTCCCCTCCTGCCCTCAATCTTTCCCAGCATCAGGGTAGTCGGTGCAAATCTAACACTTCAAATGCATTAAGTGTGCAGAGCGAGTACCATGTGAGTGTTTGTGATTATACTTAATTATGATTCTATAAATGACTGATATACCTGTCAAAGCCCTCAGTCTGTCCTCTGTACATTTCCCAGACTCTTCTATTCCCATTATCTTGCATTAAAGTTTTTCCAGTTCATCGAAAACACTGGTCTTCTCTCCCTTCTAGACCTGTATTCTCTCCACTCTCCCGCCTCGTCTTTTCTCCCCGTGGTTCACCTTTGTTCCTCCTTGTGTCTCAGCTGAAATGTCACTCCCTACAGGAAGTTTTCCTTAACTCCTCCCTCCTGGGTTGGGTGAGGGGGGCCCTCCTCTGTGTTCTCATGGCCTTTATCACACTGATATGTGTCTGTAAATGTCCGTGTTGGGAGCTCCTGGAAGGCAGTACCAGATTATCTTGTGGAACTCTGTCTTGTAAACATAGTGTTGGCCCACAGAAGGATCGTTTAGACATTTTGTTCAGATGGATAAATAAATGTGTTGAAATTTGGAGGGGAGATCTAGATGGATGTAAGTTAGGGGTGATCAGCAAGTAGAGAGATGAGCTATCAGACATGTGCCTTCTTCATACTCGATCTGTTGCCTTTTGACCACCTATTTTTCCTCTGGAAACTATTTTCCATGGCTCCAAGAATACCATCCTGTTCTACTTCTTTGGCTATTTTTTGGCAATAGATCTTCTCTGGTCTCTCTCCTCTTTTCTTCTCTCATTTTCTTTTTTTACCCTGTTCACCTCTTGGACATCTATTTTTCCCCCCATAAATTCAACTATCTCTTATTGATTGTTATCTCCACTTCCAGCTTCAACTTTGCTCCCGAACTCCTGACCTGTATTTCCAACTGCTCATAAATATTCCAACCAGACCTTTCACACGTAGCCAAGTGGAACGGGTTATTATTTCTACCCTCATTCCCAAACTTCAAACTGAACTCTCCTCTACTCTTCTCTAGCTGGGTTGATAGGGTTCCCATGTACACAGTCACCTAAACTAAGTCTTAGGAGTTTCAGTTCCTCCTCCCTCTCTCCCCACATCCTTCCTCTTCTATATCTTGCCATTTCTGATTCTGGAAGTCTTGAATTTGACTTTTCATTTTATTTTCACTGTCACAGTTCAGCTCTGACTTTCATCATCTGCTGCTAAGACTATTGTAATAGCTTCTTAATTGTCCTGTCTGTCTCCAGGTGAGTTTCTAAAATACAAGTCTGATGGTGTCCCTTTTTAACTCAAAGATTTCCAAGGCCATACAACCTACAGAATCAAGTCCAAATCTCTGACCATGACATTCAATGTTTTCACAATTTGGCCCCAACATACTTTTCCAGCCTCACTGCTCCAGAATCCACGCTCCAAAAACCTTCTGTGTAAATCTTTACATTGTGTTAGAATTAGATGTTTAGTTATCTCTCTGTACTTCCAACTCCATGATGTCAGGACCAGTCCTTATTAATTTCTGTATCTAAAGAACCTAGAAGAGCGCCTAGGAAATGAGTGTCTTTTGAATAAATGGTTATCGTCACTTCCAAAGGGAACATCTTACCTAATCTTGCTCATCTCCTATACTCAGATTGCATTCAATAAAGATCTGAGGGAATGGTTGGCTTATTTTGAAACGCAAACTTCTTTTATTTTTAATTGAAATGTGTTTGACATATAACATAAACTTAAGGTGTACAGCATATTTATCTGATATGTTTATATCTTTTTATGTGATTGTCATTGTAGTGACAATTAGAGGCTGGGGCTTTTTTTCACTTTAGTATATCCCTTGTCTAATAGTACCTAACACATAATAGATATTGAATAAACATATGCTGAATGAAGGCATGAACAAATGAATACATGAAACTATCCCCTTGATTCCCCCTTACCCATGGCATTTACCATCTCAGACGTTTTTCCTAGTAGAGCAAAGGTAGTTGGTACTATAATGCATGTCACATCTGTGCTTTGGCTTGCAAAAGTTCTGAATCTTGTACTCAGTCAAAGAAAATGACTCTTGAGGCTAACTTGAATTTCATTTAATTAAGTTTCTCCTAGTGTTAATTAGGTCTTTGGGCAGCAAAAGATAAAATCTTGTCTCCCATGTGATAAGGTCCATATTAGAAATACTTAAGAGAAATCTGATACCAAATGAGCTCTTATTAAACATTTTGTTTTGGGTTTTTTTCGTTTATTTATTAAATGAAACGTACCCTTGTGCCCCAAAACGGCAATACACAATATTCAGGTACACTGTGGGAATTGTGGATTTCTGGGCCCCACCTCAAATTAACTGAATCTGAATTTCTGGGGGGAAGGCCTGGAAATCCCTCTCCATGGCTTCAAGGATACCACTCTGTTTTATTTCTTCTACTTCTTTGGTTGTTGTAGATCCTTTGTAATCTCTTCTATTGATTGCTTTTTACTTACCTACTTTGGAGAATCACACCCCCCACCCCCACCATGATTTCAACTATCACTTATAACTGGTATTCTAACTGTTCTCTGCAACTCAAGTGTTGATTGGTATTTCCAATGTTTACCCTGAGTCCTCTGCATGACCAGCAGAGACTCCGGGTAATTCTTTTGTTCTCTGAAGTTCAAGAGCAGCTTCACTGATACTTTTCAAAAATTTCCCTTCTTTCCATTCAAATCCTGACTGATTCAAAGGAAAACTGAGTGAGTATAGAGAGACAGGGACACCCATATCGGTATATACCATCCAGGCAGTCAGCTGAGAGAGGCTGGTGTTATTTCAGTTGCTGCAGACAGTGGCTATGAAGCCTACTCATTAAAATACCATTAATAACTATGAAACACATTGCTGTTCAGTGATAGACATACTCTGGGTTTTGATATATGTTTCTCACTGATTATCTTATCTCTTACAAAATAGATCCCTGCTGAGGCTCAGATAGGGCCTGGATAGTTAGTGCCTGGAGGTGGGTTAGGCTGAGGATGACAGATGAAAAGGAACTAAATGAAACCAAAACCAAAAGCGGTCAGGTTTTTCACCAAGTCATAAAACCGAGTGATTGACCAGTAATGCTCCATTTTGGCTACATAGCAGAATTATTGGAGGAGATTTTTTTTAAATGGGCCTCACTCCAGACCACATAAAGCAGAAACTCAGAGCATTTGCAAATCACTAAAGAAGGCTCTTGAAAGTCCCTTAGACTGCAAGGAGATCAAATTATCCATCCTAAAGGAAATCAATCCTGAATATTCATTGGAAGGACTGATGCTAAGGCTGAAGCTCCACTACTTTGGGCATCTGATACGAGGAGCCGAGTCATTAGAAAGACCCTGATGCTGAGAAAGGTTGAGGACAGGAGGAGAAGGGGATGGCAGAGGATGAGATGGTTGGATGGCATCACTGATTCAATGGACATGAATCTGAGCAAGCTCTGGGAGATGGTGAAAGACAGGGAAGCCTGGTGCCTTGCAGTCCACGGAGTTGCAAAGAATTGGACACAACAGAGTGGCTGAACAGCAACAAAGTGAGTGGAACGCAAACCCACAAGAGCACAGTGCAGCCTTTTAGATGGTGGACCTATAGCTTTATTTGTGAGCAGAATGTTGCTGTTAAGTCTACTAATCCATATCAGACATATCTTGAAATCTTATCGATTTATTGTAGTTTAGCACTTACTGTGTATAAGGCATAATATAGACACTGACCTAAAGAGAAGAAAAATGGTAAAACAAAGTAATACTTTTTGAAGACTGTATATTGAATATATGCTGTTCGAGGCACTATAATCATTTAATTCTCATTAAAGAAGAGTGAGATTTTAATGTCTCACTAAAGACAGTATTACTTATCATCTCCATTTTAGAGAAGAGAAAACAGGCTCAGAGAAGTTGTGTAACTTCCTCAAGGTAACTCACCTCAAAAGTAGCAAGAGTCAAGATTCAAACTCATCCCTGCTGGCTCTGAAAAACCCATATTCCTTCTGCTATATTTAGTTGCCTATTACGTCAAAAGAGGAGGAAAATATTTTGCCTGTCCTTCTGGAGTTTTCTGTCTATTTAGGGAGGAGTGGTATGACTATAAAGATGAAAGATCATGGTAAATGTTTGAGAGGTTTAAGGTTGTTGCTAAAGGAATGAGGTGGGGGTAGAGTAGGATAGAGGTAGGAGATCAAGAGGTACAAACTAATATGTATAAAATAAATAAGCTCTAAAGAGAGGGTGAGCGACTTCACCTTCACTTTTCACTTTCATGCATTGGAGAAGGAAATGGCAACCCACTCCAGTGTTCTTGCCTGGAGAATCCCAGGGACGGGGGAGCCTGGTGGGCTGCCGTCTATGGGGTCACACATCGTCGGACATGACTGACTAGCAACAGCAGCAGCAGCAGCAGAGAGGGTGGGATGAATTGAGAGAGTAGCATTGAATGATATACATTGCTATGTGTAAAATAGACAGTTAGTGGGAAGTTGCTATATAATACGGGGAGCTCAGACTGGTGTTCTGTGATGACTAGAGGGGTGAGATGGGGGAGGAAGAGGGAGGCTCAAGAGGGAGGAGATATATGTATACTTATAGCTGATTCACATTATTGTACGGAGAAACAAACACAGCATTTTAAAGCAATTATCCTTCAATTAAAAATAATTTTTTTAATGAGGTAAAATAAATAAGCTATAAGAATATATTGTACAACACAGGGAATGTAGCCAATATTTTATAATAACTATGAACGGACCTTTAAAAATTGTGGAGACAATTAAAAGATCAAATGGGAAATCCAGTTCAAGGCTTTTAAACGCATAATGTTCATTGACAAATTTATTTTAGAAGTGATACTTTAAAGTCTAAATAAACATAGTTTTGAAATTAAAAGAGCAAAACAATGAAGAGAATAAAAATGAAGTTGGAAATTGTTTCTTGCTGAAGGCAGGCTCCTCTAGAATGTTTCCTGGGAACAGACGTTCAGAGCAGCCAAAGGATGTTTGGAGTTGTTTGGCAGAGCCTATGCCCAGTAGGGAAGGTAGAGACAGGGATAGGGACACCCAGGGACTCTTTCAGCACAGGGTGTGGGGTCTGTTTTGATTGGAGTAGAAAGTGATCTACTGGATTTTCATGCAGCATCTCTGGAACAACACGGTGTGCTCTTGACTGACAAGCCAGGGCTTCAGCTACTCACCAGGCAAAAGAGAGACAGATCTGAAGGCCAAGAGTGAAGTGGTATGTCTGGAGGACAGAAGCCTGAAGGGACTGGGGGCCGGATGACTAGTTACAAGGCAACTGTAGTTAAGATGAAATGAAGGGGAAGGCTGGGCAGGGGGGCGGATGGTGATATTTCAGGGCTGAGACCCACCCATTCGACTTGAGTTGATGGTTATGGTGTAGAGGAAAAGGAGGGTGGGATCATGCAGATTGTTTTAAATTTGGAAAGGATCCCAAAAAGGGGGATGGGTGTATTTACCTACGGCAAGAAGAGGTGAGGATCTGGGGTTTGGGTGTGTGGAGCTCAAGGTGATGGGAAAAGATGGAGAGACTCGTGAGGCAGATGGCAACTCAGAGTCACTGAGAGGGCTCCAAGGCCCTGGCCTCCAGGTTAGACTTAGCAGCTCTCCACCTGGGCATGATGGCTAGAGCATCTGGCTCCTGTCGAAGTGTTCTACTTGAGTGGATTCCTGTTAAATGTTAACATGAACACCTTTGATTAAAAAAAAAAAGGTGGTATCAGAAAACACTGGGTAAAAAGAGTTTAGGACTCATATCTGGTTAAATAAAAAACAAAGATTGCTAACTGGTTAGATAACTAAAAAGCTACTTAAACATTACAAAAAGGTTACTTAAAATTTAATTAAATCAATTTTGAAATACCAACTTTGAGATTTTTCTTATAGACCAGAGGGATTGTAATTAAACTAATTATAGTCATGCTAGATTTCCTCCCTGATGTTTATTTTTCTTCTGGTTATATTTCAGACAATTAATAGTGTCTAATGACTCCAGGTTTCGTGTAATTACCACCAATGATTAGAACCTCTCTCTTATGGAATGTTCTTTACACACAGGCACTCTGAAAGTGAAGGAAATTTATGATTATTCATGAAAGTCTCTCTACACGCTGTAAAAAACCATCAGACTTCAAAATAAATTAATTATTCATGTATATAGCTATTTGTAGCTAGAAAAAAAACAGTAAAAATAATTTAGTTCCTTTTAAAAAGTTCCAATAGTTTCCTTTCACACAGAGCCTTTCTTTCCTTCAATTTTAGAATGTTAGAGAGAAATGAAAATTAAAATGGGAGAGACACAGTTTTGTTTTTAATTTCCTTTGAACGCTTGGTTTCTAGCCTCCTTTCCCCCCACTAAGTGTGAAAGTATTTTAGGGAAAGTTTCATCGTAACTTTGTCAATAATTAATCTTCTCTTTCTTCAAAAAGTCTGACAATGTTACAGTAACAATAACAGGTCGTAAAACACTCCCCCTAATTGTGCAAGGGCTCATTCTTCCCTGCCAGGGTTCAGGGTGACTGGAATGTGCTGAAGTCACATTCCAGCACCTTCCCTGGCCAGGAGAACCACACAGGGCTCTGGGAAGAATGGATGAGAATCTTTGTTTCTGCCCTTCGGAAGGAGGGCTAGGAAGGAGTGGTGGAGGCTGGGAGGCACAGCAGAAAAGGAAATGGGGCTGGAAAACAAAGGGGAAACGAACTAGAGGGAAAGAGTGGGTCAGTGTGTGGAGAGATGGGTCAAACAGAACAAAGACAATCCCGAGGGTGAAACCCATTCATGTAAGTTAGGGAGGATGATAGAAAAGCAGGTCAGAGGTCCATCAGTAAAGGCCAAAAGCTGGGAATCACAGGCAGGGCAAAGGAACACTCTTCAGAAGGTAAACACTGTTGAATGGGGATCTCATCCCTTCCCTCTCTTTCAGGATGATATACTTGGAAATCTAAATGGAAATTTTCTTCATTTTTCTGGAGAGTGAATGATTGAATGGAAAATGAGAAACTGAATTTTGACATTCTTACTGTGATTTACTTAGGAAACTAAAGTTAAGACAGGATTCTATAATGAATTAAGATTTTTTTTTCTAATACATTTTTGCTTTGAACTTTTTGTTTTCATTTGCTCTTGAGTGATGTTTTGAGAGAGTGAATCTTGCCCCCCAATTCCCAAATCTTTCTTCTTAATAACTGTTAACATATTATAATATTCACTAGTTTTAAACATACACTTCAGTTATCTTTTATTAATTTACTTGGTTGTTCAACTATCACCAACTTCTGGTTTTAGAACCTGGCCATTACCCAGGTAAGATCTCACGTACTCATTTGCAGTTAATTTCCATTTCTATTCCAGGCCCCAGGCAACCACTGAACTACTTCCTGTTTCTAGAAATCTGACTATTCTGGACATTTCACATAAATGAAATTATACAGTATATGATCTTTTGTGATTAGCCTCTTTACTTTGCATTGTTTTTGAAGGTCATCCTTGTTGTTGCAAACATGTCTATTTCAGTCTTTTATTACTGAATTGTATTTTACTGTATGGCAACACCACATTTTGTTTACCTATTCACCAGCTGATAGACATGTAGGTTATTTCCACTTTTTGGTTTTTATGAATAATGCTGGCAAGAACATTGCTATGCAAGTCTTTATGTAATCAATCATATGTTTTTTTTAAAGGTTATATTCAGTTTATAGTTGTTAAAAATATTGGCTATATTCTGTGTGTTGTATAATACATTCTTATAGCTTATTTTATGCTCAATAGTCTGTACCTCACAATTCTCTACACTTATCTTACCCCTTCATTCTTCTGTCTCCCCATTAGTAACCACAAGTTTGTTCTTTGTAGCTGTGAGTCTGTTTCTTTTCTGTTCTAGTCATTAGGTTTTTTTTATTCCACATATGTGATATTATATAGTATTTGTCTTTCTCTGACTTATTTTACTTAGCATAATTCCCTCTAAGTCCATCCATGTTGTTGCAAATAGCAAATTTTCATTTTTTATAGCTGAGTAATATTCTGTTATATATATATATATATGTATATATCACATCTTCTTCTCCATCCATCTGTCCATGGATACTTAGATTTCTTCAATATCTTAGCTGTTGGAAATAGTGCTGCTTTGAACATGTGATCATATGCTTTTATCTCTCTTGGTTACATAACAAAGAATAGAATTGTTGAATCATATGGTATGTTTAATATTTTAAGAAACTGCCATGATTTTCAAACTGGCTGTAAAATTTTACATTCTCACCACCAGCATATGAGAGCACAACAATGAATATGACTATCTTCATATCCTTGCCAACTTATTGCCTTTTATTTTTATATTTTAAGTTTCAACTTTATTGAGGTATAATTGACACATGAAATTGTAAGATTTTAAAGTGTATATCATGGTGATCTGGTATATGAATACATCGTGAAAGGATTCCCCCATCTTGTTAATTAGCACATCCATCACCTCATGTATTTCTTTTATGTGTGTGAAATTTGTAAGTTCCACTCTCTTAGCAAACTTCAGTTATAGAGTGTTATCAGTATAGTCGTCATGTTTTACATAAGGTCATCAGATCTTATAGTTGAAAGTTTGGACCCTTTTACTTACTTCTCCCTATTTTCCCACCCTCTAGGCCTTAGCAACTCCTGTTCTAATCTTTTTCTGTGAGTTTGTCTTAAAAAAAAAAATCTACATATTAGTGATTCCATGTAGTATTTGTCTTTCTCTGATTATCTTTCGCTTAGCCCTCAGGGTCCATCCATTCGTTGCAAATGCAGAATTTCCTTTTTCCTCATGTCTGAGTGATATTGCTGTGTGTGTGTGTGATATTTTCTTTATCCATTCATCTGTTGATGAACAGTTAGGTTGTCTCCATATCTTGGCAACTGTGAATAAAGACGCGGTGAATGTGAGCGTTGATGTCTCTTCTATAACCTGTTTTCATCTCCTTTGGATGTGCATCCATGAGCGAGATTTCTGGATCATTTGCTAGTTCTATTTTTTGAGAAACTTTCATACTGTTTTCTATAGTAGCTGCATCAACCTGCATTCTCATGACAGAGCACAAGTCTCCTTTCAGCACATCTTTCCCAATACTGATTTCTTGTCTTTTTGTTGATAGTCATTCTAACAGGTATGTGAGATGATGTCTGATTGTGGTGTTGATTTGCATTTTTCTGGTGATTAGTGATTTGAACATCTTTTCATTTACTTGTTGGCCATTGTTTCTCTTCTATGGGAAAATGTCTACTCAGTTTCTCTGCCCACTTTTGATTCAAATTTGTTTTGGTTTTTGCTATTGAGTTGTATGAATTCTTTATATATTTTAAATATTAACCGCTCACAGATATGTGATTTGAAAATATTTTCTCTCATTCCATGGATTACCTTTTCATTTTTTTTTTGATGTTTTCTTTGCTGTGTAAAACTTTTTAGTTTAATATAGTTCCACTTTTTTGATTTTGCTTTTCTTGCCTTTCCTTTTGGTGTATCAGATCCAAAAATATCATTGCTAAGACCAATGTCAAGGAACTTACTGTATATATTTTCTTCTAGGAGTTTTATGGTTTCACGTCATGCTCAAGTCTTTTATCCATTTCTAGTTGATTTTTTGTGTGTGGTGTTGTTTTGTGCTCATCTCAGCCCATTGTTAATAATGCTATTGGCTAGGGATGCCTGAGGTACTCCTGTAGACACATCTACTTGTGGTGAATGAAAGTGAAGTGAAAGTGTTAGTTACTCAGTTATGCCCAATTCTTTGTGACCCCATGGACTATAGATGCCAAGCTCCTCAGTCCATGGAATTCTCCAGGCAAGAATACTGGAATGGGTAGCCCACAGACATTTCCCTGCCTGGAGCCAATATTGTGGCTGGGTCAGCTCTTGTGGGTCTTATGATTCCAACACACATCTCAACAACAACCATCAGGGAACTTTGAAAAACCAAGATTTATTACTCTCAGGCCTAGGGTTTACATGGCACGCATAAGGGCCACACAGTGAGGTTGAAAGTAGAGCAAGAGAGAGAATACAAACCTGGGGTTCTGCTGTTATTGGGTCTGAGGGTGGGGTGCGTAGGGTTTTGTGGATTTATTCTTGGCAAATTTTAAACATAAGAGCAGGAGTTAGGGAACGGGAAGGGAAAAGTGGGATCACTGAAGTGGTTAGTTATCTAGGTTACCCAGGACTTTCTAAAAGGGGAACTTTATTGGTGGGGTAACTTAGTTTCTTATTTAGTTGTTTTATACTAACTGTGTCACACAGCTGGCAACATGTTTAGAAACACAACTGATCTTTTTTTAAAAACTTATTTTATTTATTTTTGTCTGTGCTGGGTCTTTTGTTGAAGCTCATGGGCTCTTTGTTGCTCCTTGCAGGCTCTCTCTTGTTGTAGTGAGTGGGGGCTACACTCTAGATGCAAAATGCAGATTCTAGAGCTTAGAATCTTGGGCTTAGTTGCTTTACGGCATGTGGGATTCTCCCAGACCAAGGATCAAACCCATATTCCCTGCATCGGCAGGCGGATTCTTAACCACTGGACCGTGAGGAAAGTCCCCCAAATTGATCTTTGTATATTGATTTTGTATCCTGAAGCTTTACTAAATTAGTCAATTAGACCTAACAGTGTTTATTAGTAGAGTCTTTAGGATTTTCTCTATATAATATCCCATCAACTGCAAATAGAGACACTTTTATTTCTCCCTTTCTGATTTTGGATGCCTTTCTTTCTTTTTGGATGCCTTGTCTAATTGTCTGGCTAGAACTTCCAGTACTATGTTGAATAAAAGTGGTAAAAGTAGAGATTTTTGTCTTATTTCTGATCTTAGAGGAAAGGTTTTCAAATTTTCTCTGTTGAGAATGATGTTAGACATGTACTTGTCACATGTGGCCTTTGGTAAATTGGGGTATCTTCCCTTTATACCCAATTTGTTGAGAATTTTTTTTAAAATCATGAATTGACGTTGAATTTTGTTCAAAGTTTTTCTGCATCTATTGAGATGGTCATACATTTTTAAATCCTTCATTTTGTTAACATGGTATATCACCTTTGTTAGTTTGTGGATGTTAAACCATCCTTGGATTCCGAGAATAAATCCCACTTGACCCATTTATGGTCCTTCAGTGAATTGCTGAATTTAGTTTACTAATATTTGATTGGGGATTTTTGCATCTATGTTTATCAGAGACAGTGTTATAGCGCTCAGTTGCTTCATTCGTGTCCAACTCTTTGTGACCCCATGGACTGTAGCCTGTAGCCTGCCAGGCTCCTCTGCTGATGGGATTTTTCCAGCAAGAATACTGGAAAGGGTTGCCATGCCCTTCTCCAGGGACTCTTCCTGACCCAGAGATTGACTACATCTATTCTGTCTCCTGCATTGCAGGCAGATTCTTTACCACTGAGTTACTGTTCATCAGGGATATTGGCCTTTAATTTTTCACAATGCCTTTGTCTGGTTTTGGTATCGAGGTAATGCTGGCCTTGTAAAATGAGTTAGGAACTCTTCTGTCCTCTTCAGTTTTATTTAAGAGTTTGAGAAGGATTGATATTAATTCTTCTTGAAGTGTCTGGTAGTACTTACCAGTGAAGCTATCAGTTCCTGCACATTTGTTTTTTGGGAGGTTTTTGATTACTGATTCAATCTCATAACTAGTAGCTTGTTTTTTAAGATTTCCTATTCATGATTCAATCTTGGTAGGTTGTATGTTTCTGGGAATTTATCCATTTCTTCCAGGTTGTCTAATTTGTTGGTATACAATTGTTCATAGTAGTCTATTATGATCCTTTGCATTTATGTGGTGTCAGTTGTGGTATCTCCTTTTTCATTTTTTAGAAATTTTATTTGAGTTTTTTCTTTTATTCTTCATAAGTTTAGCTAAAGGTTTGCCTACTTTGTTTATTTTTGCAAAAACCAGTACCTAGTTTTATTGATTTTTTTCCCTGCTGTCTTATTCTCTATTTCATTTATTTCCTTTCTTCTACTAACTTTGGGCTTAGTCTGTTCTCTTTTGGTTTCTTGAGATGTAAAATTGTATTGCTTATTTGAGACCTTTGTTTCTTTAATTAATGTAGACATTGGTTGTTGAGAATATCTCTCTTAGAACTGCTTTTGCTGCATCCTGTAATTTTCATATGCTGTATTTCCATTTTCATTTGTCTCAAGTTATTTTTTGTTTATCTTTTGATTTCTTTTTTGACCCATTGATTGTTCAGTAGCATGTAGTTTAATCCCCTATACTTGTAAATTTTCCATTTTAGTTGTTGTAATTGATTTCTAGTGTCATATCATTATGTTAAGAAAAGATATTAGACATAATTTCAATCTTCTTAAATCTATTAAGACTTATTCCTTGTATACTTGAGATGAATATGCATTCTGCTGCTGATGGTTGGAATGTTCTATAAATGTCCATTAAGTCCATCTGGCCTGATATGTACTTTAAGTTCACTGTTTCCTTATTAAATTTCTATCTGGATGATCTATTCATCGTTAAAACTGGGAGTTGAAGTTCCTACTGTTATTAAGTTGCTGTTTCTTTCTCTCTTTAGGTTTGTTAGCATTTGCTCACCAGGCTTCTCTGTCCATAGGATTTTCCTGGCAAGAATACTGGAGTGGGTTTCCATTTCCTTCTCTAGGGGGTCTTCCTGACCCAGGGATCAAACCTGTGTTTCCTGCATTGAATACAGATTTTTTTTTTTTTTTTAACCATCTGAGCCACCAGGGAAACCACTTCTATGTTGGGTGCATAAATATTTACAAATATTATACCTTCTTGTTGCTTTGACACCTTTTTCATTATATAATGACCTTTCTCTTTCATTACAGTCTTTGGCTTAAAGTTTATTTTGCCTGGTGTAAGTATAGCTATGGTCTTCATCGGTGGTGCAGTGGTAAAGAATCCATCCACCAGTGCAGGAGATGCAAGAGACTCAAGTTCGATTCCTGGTTCAGGAAGTAGGAAATAGCAACCTGCTCCAGTATTCTTGCCTGGAATATCCCATGGATAGAGGAACCTGGTGGGCTATAGTCTATGGGGTCTGGTTTTTGCAGAGAGTTGGGCATGACTGAGCACATACGCACACAAATATGGTTACCTCTGCTTCTTTCGGTTTCCATCTGTGTGTACTATTTTTTCCATCCCTTCACTTTCAGTCTGTGTTTGTTCTTAAAGTAGACGTGTCTCTTGTAGGCAACATAGAGTTGGGTCTTAAGGTTTTAAAACATTTACTTAGTTGTGGCATGTGGGCTCTCTAGCTTAACTGCCCCATGGCAGATGAGATCTTAGTTTCCCAACCAGAGATGGAAAACATGTCCCCTTCATTGGAAGGTGGATTCCCAACCACTGGGCCATCAGGGAAGTTCCTTGAAATTAAGTCCCTTAACTTTGTTTTTATGTATTTTTAAGACTTATTTGCTTATTTATTTTAGTTGCACTGGGTTTTTGTTACTGTGCATGGGCTTCCTCTAGTTGTGGGGAGTGGGGTATACTGTTAAGGTGCATGGGCTTTCTCTGGTTGTGGAGAGCAGGTATATTCCTTGTTGTGGTGCATGGGCTTCTCATTGCAGTGGCTTCTCTTGTTGAGATGCACTGGCTCTACGTGCACGGGCTTCAGTGGCTGTGTCAGGCAGGCTCAGTAGCTGCAGCCTGTGGCCTGAAGAACACGGGCTCAGTAGCTGTGATGCACAGGCTTAGTTGCTCCATGCCACATGGAATCTTCCCAGAACAGAGATTGAACCCATGTCCCTGCATTGACAGGTGAATTCTTATCCACTGTACCACCAGGGAAGTCCCTTAATTTTGCTTTTAATCCATTTAGCCACTCTAGGTCTTTTGATTGTAGAATTTATTTCATTTACACTTAAACCAATAATAGACAGACATGCGATTACTATTGCCATTTTGTTTATTGTTTTCTGACTGCCTTCTCATTTCTTTATTCCTGTCTTCTTCTCTTGCTCTCTCCCTTTGATTTGCTACTTTTCTGTAGTGGTATGCTTAGATTTCTTCCTCTTTATGGTAAAGAATCTGCCTGCAATGCAGGAGACCCTGCTTCAATTCCTGTGTCAGGAAGATATGCTGGAGAAGGGATAGGCTACCCACTCCACATTTCTTGGGCTTCCCTGGTGGCTCAGACGGTAAAGAATCTGCCTGCAAAGAGGGATACCTGGATTCAATCCCTGAGTTGGGAAGATCCCCTGGAGAAGGGAACAGCTCCTCACAGTATTCTGGCCTGGAGAATTCCATGTACTGTATAGTTCAAGGGGTCACAAGGAGTCAGACATGACTGAGTGACTTTCACTCACTCTCTTTCATGGTTAGATCTCTTCCTCTTTATCTTTTGTGTATCTACTGTAGAATTTTATTTTGTTGTTGCTCTGAGGCTTCCATAAAACACCTTATATTTATAACAATCTATTTGAAGTTGATAACAACTTAACTTTGAACACATTCTAAAGCTATATATTCGTATTATCTTTCTCCATTTGATGTTTTGATGTCACAATTTCTTTTTACCTTGTATATCCATCAACAAATTATTTTAATTTTAACTGTTTTAAATTCTTTATTGTTTAACCTTCTATCTGGATTTATAAGTGATTTACCCAACAGTAATACAGCAAGAGAGTGTTCTGAGTTTAACTACATATTTACCTTCACTGGTGAGATTTATATTTTGATGTTTTCTTGTTACTAATTGGCATCCTTTTGTGTAGGTTTAAGAAGTCTTTTTAATATTTTTTACTTGGTCAGTCAGGTAGTGCTGAACTCCTTCAGCTTTTGCTTCTCTGGAAAATTCTTTATTCCTCCTTCAACTCTGAAGGAAAACTTTGCTGGGGAAGTATCCTTGGTTGGCAGTGTTTTTCCTTCAGCTTTTTGAATCTGTCATACCCCTTGCTTCTTCCCTGCAAAGTTTCTGCTGAAAAATCTGGTGATAGTTTTATGGGTGTTCTTTTGTATGTAATGTTGTTTTTCTCTTGCTGCTTTTAAGAGTCTCTCCTTGTCTATAATTAAATTTTCAGAAGTTAAAATGTGTCTCAGTGTGACTAACCATCTTTTAAATTACAGTTCCAATGGGTGTTAAGTGGTATTTCATGTGATTTTAGTTTGCATTTCCTTAACAATTAATTATGGTAAGCATCTTTTCATGAACTTATATGAAGTGAACTCTCTCAGCCATGTCTGACTCTTTGCGACTCCATGGACTGTAGCCTACCAGGCTTCTCCATCCATGGGATTCTCCAGGCAAGAATTCTGGAGTGGGTTACCATTTCCTCCTCCAGGGCATCTTCCCGACCCAGGGATCAAACCTGGGTCTTCCGCATTGGAGGCAGACACTTTAACCTCTGAGCAACCAGGGAAGCTGCCATATATATGTATCAGTTCAGTTCAGTTCAGTTCAGATGCTCAGTGGTGTCCGACTCTTTGCGACCCCATGAATCACAGCAATCAGGCCTCCCTGTCCATCACCAACTCCCGGAGTTTACTCAAAATCATGTCTATTGAGTCAGTGATGCCATCCAACCATCTCATCTGTCGTCCCCCTCCCAGCATCAGGGTCTTTTCCAATGAGTCAGCTCTTCGCATGAGGTGGCCAAAGTACTGGAGTTTCAGCTTTAGCATCAGTCCTTCCAATGAACACCCAGGACCGATCTCCTTTAGAATGGGCTGGCTGGATCTCCTTGCAGTCCAAGGGACTCTCAAGAGCCTTCTCCAACACCACAGTTCAAAAGCATCAATTCTTTGGCACTCAGCTTTCTTCACAGTCCAACTCTCACATCCATACAGGACTACTGGAAAAACCATAGCCTTGACTAGACGGACCTTAGTTGGCAAAGTAATGTCTCTGCTTTTCAATATGCTATCTAGGTTGGTCATAACTTTCCTTCCAAGAAGTAAATGTCTTTTAATTTCATGGCTGCAATCACCATCTGCAGTGATTTTGGAGTCCCCGCAAATAAAGTCTGACACTGTTTCCACTGTTTCTCCATCTATTTGCCATGAAATGATGGGACCAGATGACATGATCTTAGTTTTCTGAATGTTGAGTTTTAACCAACTTTTTCACTCTCCTCTTTCACTTTCATCAAGAGGCTCTTTAGTTCCTCTTCACTTTCTGCCATAAGGGTGGTGTCATCCGCATATCTGAGGTTATTGATATTTCTCCTGGCAATCTTGATTCCAGCTTGTGCTTCTTCTACATATATAAATTTCAGTAAAACATATACACAATATTTTGCCCATTTTAAAATTTGATTGTCTTACTATTGAACTGTAAGAGTTCTTTATAAGTTCTTGATACAAGTTTTTTTTTAATCAAATATATGATTACAAATATTTTCTCACTTATCTTTCCATTTTCTTAACAGTGTTTTTAAAGCACAAAAGTTTTAAATTTTGATGAAGCTCACTTCTTTAATGTATTGTTCTTTTGGCATTGTATCTAGGAAATCTTTGCCCATGCCCAGAAAGATATATTTCCATGTTTTTTCTCTAAAAGTCTTGTAGTTTTCATACTTACATTTAGGTCTCTGATCCCCTTTTGTTTATTTTTTTGGTTTTGGTGTAAGGTAAGGGCCTAAGTTCATTTTTTGCATCCAATAACTTAAAAAAAATTTTTTTATTGGAGTATAGTTGCTTTACAATGTTGTATTAGTTTCTACTGTACAGCAAAGTGAATCAGCCATACATGTACCTATAGCCTGTCTTTTTAGAAGTTTCTTTCCAATTTAGGTCACCGCAGAGCATTGAGTAGAGTTCCCTATACTATACAGTATGTTCTCATTAGTTATTTATTTTATACATAGTGGTGCATCCAATAACTTAAAAAAAACTTTTGGCCATGCCCCACAGCATGTGGGATCTTAGTTCCCTGACCAGGGATTGAACTTGCACCCCCTGCATTGGGAATGTAGAATCTTAACCACTGAACTGCCAGGAAAATCACTCCAATAACTTTTAAAAAAAGGAATTTAGAAAAATAAACATTACATTTTTTTCATAATATAATTGGGATTTGTGACACCATGTTTTTCCTTTAACATACTTAAGACTACCTAATATTTTCTTACTTATTTATTTTTTATTTTTCTTTTGTCTATCTCCTCCTTTAGGACAATTGCTAGAGGCAGAAATGGCCTTTTCTCTGTTTTCCATTGCTGTATCCTTAATGCCTTGCAAATGGTAGGTTTTCACTAAATATTTGATGAGTGAGTGAATGAATAAATGAGTGAAATGCTAGGGTAGTGAATAAGTCAGAAAAAGCAAAAATGTTTCTATTACCTCAGTAGTTGAGGGAGGAATATAGCATGAAGATTCTAGAGCAGGACCCAGGAGGCAGGGAGCATAGCACTAGGATGTGAGCACTCCCCTTAGGCTTTGCCTTTCCTTCAATGCCACTCTGATCCAGAACTTGTGCCCGCACCTGTGAATGTGCTGGCCTCCCCAAGTATGGTTTTTGAGGGGAATTGAATGTTGTATTTAATTAGGCCATAAGCTTTATATATTATTCATTGAGCAGGTGTATTTGTGTCCCTGGTCACATACTGGGCACTTTGCTAGGATTTGGAGACAAGGCAGGTATTTACTGGGGCTTCCCTGGTGGCTCAGAGGTTAAAGCGTCTGCCTGCCATGCGGGAGACCTGGGTTTGATCCCTGGATTGGGAAGATCCCCTGGAGAAGGAAATGGCAACAGACTCCAGTATTCTTGCCTGGAGAACCCTATGGACAGAGGAGCCTGGTGGGCTGCAGTCCACTGGATCGCAGAGTCGGACACGACTGAGCGACTTCACTTTCGCAGGTGTTTATCCTGCCCTTACGAAGTGGTAAGCTTCCAGGCCCTTACTAACTAGTCGTGTGACCTTGAGAATAATATGTAACCTCTCAGAGCTTGTTTCCTTATTTATAAATTGAGGATTGTAAAGTAGCTACTTCATTTGATTTTGACAAGTATTAAGTCATTATTTTAAAGAAATGCTGCCTCTGTGCCATATCACAAGTATTTTAAATGATATTATTATTAGTTGTTCAACCTGCCACTTAAGACAGAGTTATTCTGTATTACTGAGTCTCAATTTCCATTTAATATGCTATTAATGATTCTAATTACCATGGGTCAATGAATCATCAAGGGACAGAAAATAAACATTTCTCTTTGAAACCTTAAAACTTGTTTATAAAGGCAATACATGCTCTTGAGGAAAAAAACAAATTCAAACAATATAGAAGCATATACAATGAAAAGTAGAACCTCCCCTTCCACACACACAACCCATTTCTCAGAGGTAATCACTGTGAGCAATCCTTTGTTTCCCCTTCTAGAAAAGTCTCATGCATATGCACATTCTTAGACAACAAACAGCAAATGCAATCAGGTACTACTAACTAGTTATCACTAAGCATACTTACTTCTGAGTATGTAGTGGAGAGCTTTCAGCATATATTGTTTTTATTCAGAATTCTTTCTTTTTTATTAAAATATAGTTGATTTTCAATGTTGTATTATTTTCTGATATACAACTGATTTAGTTTTCTAATATTTATATATGTGTGTGTTGATGCCTTAAAAATGTGGTACTGGAGAAGAATTCTGAAAGTCCCTTGGACAGCTAGGTGATCAAACCAGACAACCTTAAGGGAAATCAGCCCTGAATACTCATTGGAAGGACTGATGCTGAAGCTGAAGCTCCAGTATTTTTGCTCATCTGATGTGAACAGCCAACTCATTGGAAAAGTCCCTGATGCTGGGAAAGACTGAAGGCAGAAGAAGGCATCAGGGGATGAGATGGCTGTATGGCATCACTAATGCAATGGACATGAACTTGGGCAAATTTCAGGAGATGGTGAGGAACAGGAAGGCCTGGTGTGCTGCAGTCCATGGGGTCACAAAGAGTTCAATATGACCGGACAGCTGAAAAACAACAACAAATGTGTGTGTGTATAGACATATATGTATATATATGTATACATTTGTACACATATTCTTTTTCAGATTTTTTCCATTGTAGGCTGTTAAAAGATACTGAATATAGTTCCCTGTGCTATGTAGTAGGACTTTGTTGTTTATCTACAGAATGAGTATTTCTTAATATTCTCAACAAAATTAAAAGAAAAGTTCTCTTAAGCTTCTTGAGAAAGTCTGCAGGCTGCAGGCTACTTCTCTCTCCACCCCCACACTCTGCAGTCCCAGGTCCTGTAGCTTCTAGCAGTCAGAGACTGGCACCTGCCCACCCACGCTTTCTTGGCCTGTGGCCGGCTGTGGTCAAACCGGCAACAGAGAGTGGGGGTGGGGGTGTGGGTAGTAAAGAAGGAAGAGAAAACAAATTTTCCATGAGTTGTTGAAAAAGAGCAACAGGAGTAGAATCGAATTGACCTAAGAAACCAGCACCAAAAAATGTTTTATTACATGTATTTAAATAAAAGGTATCAGGAAGAATGTTCTAGAAAGGATTAAAAGGCAATGAAGGACTAGGCTCTTAAAGCAGTAGCAACAGCTGCTCAAGCTGTGTTGTGGGTGGTGAGAAAGGCCTTGGGGTCCCTGTGGTCAAACCTGTTTCCTAGAAGTATAGGAAAGAGAGAGAGTGAAGGAGAGAGATCCCCTTAGAAACGTGAAATGGCAAGATAGCAAGATTGGGCCCAGTGCCAGAGAACAGATGGGGAAACTTCGCCCTTCTTCACTGAAAGCTCAGCTTCACTTCCTCCACTTTCCACTTGCTTATTTCTTCTCCCACCTCACTGCTCTCAGCCCCACTGCTTCACTTCACTTTCGTGAGGGGCTTTGCTAGACCTCAATCCCCAGCCAAGACTCTAGATGATGGATTTCTCCCTGACCACAAGAGTTTCTTAGTGGTTAGATGTTAAAGCAAGTCACATCTGAAACAGAGATTCCGATCATCTCTGAGGATGTAGAAAAAGATCTCTTCTTGTTGCCTCTTTCTTTTTGCTTACTCATTTAATCTTGGTTCTCTGAATTATTTCCACCTCCCCCTAGACCCGAAAGGAAGGTTATAGAATGGTTTAGAGCTTCTAAATGAGGCTGTTAGAGTGTGCCTCAGCCTACAGGGCTGGCTTGGAGCCCACACCCAAGAAAGCAAAATCTTTCCTTGGGTGGGGCTTGGCTAGACATAAAGTTTTTACCATGCCTCTAAGCAAGGGAAACTTGGGCCAAGATTATATTGGGCAGGTAATAAAATTAAGAGCAATAAAACCAGATAAACCACCTATTTAACAGCAATTTACTGGTGAAGCTGTTTCAACAAGGAGAGGTAAGATGGAGGGCTCCACGAGCTTGCTCTCTAGTTCTTTCAAGTGGTTTCCTCTATAGAGAAAACACTTTTTTCAGGGGTCTTGGCTTGACTGAAAGGGGGTAAGTGCATCTATCCAACACCCAGTGAGAGTAAGTAGCAGCTCAGAGGGGAGTCTCTAGAATATGTATCCCTCACTCTAATGCCAAGAATGATCCCCTCTGAGCTGTTCAAACCTCTCAGAACCTTTTTATCAGCCATGGAATCAAGAGAGTAGAGGTCCCTAACTGCACCCCAATGTTCATTACAGAATTATTTACAATAGCCAAGGTATGGAAGCAACCTAAGTGTCCACTGACAGATGAATGGATAAAGAAGATGTGTTACATATATAAAATGGAATATTACACAACCATAAAGATAAATGAAATCTTGCCATTTGCAACAGCATGGACGGATCCTAGAGGGGAAAAGACCAATGCCATATGATCTCACTATGTGTAAAATCTAAAAAGCAAACAAACAATAAATGAAAATAGACATACAGATATAGGGACAAACAGGGGAGGGAGGTGGGAGTGGGAGAGACAAAATAGGTGAAGGGGATTTAGAAATACAAATCTCCAGTCATAAATAAACTATGGGGATGTAATATATAGTATAAGGAACATGGCCAGTATATTGTAACAATTTTGTATAGGGACAGATGACTTCCCTGGTGGCTCAGACAGTAAAGTGTCTGTCTGCAATGCGGGAGACCTGGGTTTGATCCCCGGGTTGGGAAGATCTCCTGGAGAAGGAAATGGCAACCCATTCCAGTATTCTCACTTGGAAAATCCCGTGAACAGAGGAGCCTCTTAGGCTGCAATCCATGGGGTCGCAAAGAGTCAGACACAACTGAGTGACTTCACTTTCACTTTCACAGATGGTTACTAGACTTACTATGGTCATCATTTAATAATGCATGCAAATGTCAAATCACTATGTAGTACACCTGAAACTAATATATTATATGTCAATTGTATTTCAATTAAAAATTAAATGAAAAAAGAGAGTGGCGGTCCAGTACCAGTCTGTCCAGAGTCAATTGTGGATTGATTTACACATTAAATATCAAACATTCTGTAAAGATGGAATCGCTTCCTTAACCTCAAACATCGTGGTAATATTATGTTGCTTTTAAGGGATTATGAAGCAAAAACATGAAAGTTCAGTCAGATTCTCAAAACTACATCACACAGACATCCTAAACATATATAGGTATGTGTTTATGCATATATCTACTGGCTTCCCAGGTGGAGCTAACAGTAAAAAAACTCACCTACCAATACCGGAGAATCAGGAGCCCTAGGTTTGATTTCTGGGTTGGGAAGATTCCCTGGAGGAGGGAATGGCAACGCACTCCAGTATTCTTGCCTGGAGACTCCCATGGACAGAGGAGCATGGTGGGTGGGGGGTGGTGGGGGCTACAGTTCATGGGGTCGCAAAGAGTCGGACACGACACACAGATGCACACCTCCACACATCCACACCTACACATACATACAGGTAAAATAACTAAATTAAGGTAAACCTCTAAATAGTTTTTATGTTTTTAAGCAATAGCAAATATTTTCTATCAATAAATACTTGCTCTTTTCAATTTTTTTGTTTTGCATGGTACAAACTTTTCTAAATATCATGTAGTGATTGGGTCGCTAAATATTAAATAAAATATCCTTCTATTGCTTATAAATAGTATTTTCTAGTTAAGAAGAGGCACAAAAGATTCGGAGATTGCATTATTCTTTGGGGTCTGAGTAGTGGTTATGTGGGCACCCAGGGTGGTGAACCACTGGTTCATGAAACATTGCCAAGAACGGCCTTCATCCAGACCCCAGGCCAAGTTCAGCCAGCAGCAATGAATCAACAAGGCCAAGAAGGACTAGGCAAAAGTACAAATTTCTACCTTTGTCAGAATCCTAGGAATTTGGCAACTCTTCTCAATTTGTCTCATTTCCCTCTGTCCTATATCCAATCAATTACCAACGTGGCTCAGCTGGATTCATCTCCTATATGTCCCCCAAGTCTGTCCACTCTTCTTTTCTCTACTGCCTCTTTCCCAGGTCAGACTGGCTGGATTATTACAAATCTTCCCAAGTGGGCAAGATCCCCTTTTGTGCTCTTCTAAGTGCCTACACCACGGCCAGGTGGATTAAAAAACAAAGCAAAGGCTTCCCTGGGGGCTCAGTGGTAAAGAAGCCACTTGTCAGTGCAAGAGACAGAGGTTCAGTCCCTGGTCAGTGAGGAGCCATATGCTGTGGGGGCAACTAAGCGCATGTGCCACAACTATTGAGCCTGTGCTCTAGAGCCTGGAAGCCACAGCTACAGAGCCCAAACTCTAGAGCCCTAGCTCTGCAACAAGAGAAGCCATTGCAAAAAGAAGCCCATGCAGGGCAATTAGAGAGTAGCCCCCGCTTGCCACAACTAGGGGAAAGCCCACGCAGCAATGAAGACCCAGTGCAGACTAAGTGAATAAATAAATAAAATTATTGCAGGAAATAAAAACAAGCATCTACCAAAGCAGTCTTTCCTCTTAACAGTTTCCGTTGGATACCCTTTTGCTCTTAGACTGAAAATCAAAGTCCATATTGAGGCTTAGAGGCCGGGAACCGGTTGCCCCTGCTCCACCTTCCACTCTCTTCCTGTGCCTCACATCACAGTTCTCCATCCGCTCCATTGCCCTACCTCCTCAGGGATCCTCACAGCTCAGGATGTTTGGAGACAGAGAAGATACAGGTCCCTGAATTTTCCCAAAGCTCCTTAGGTGATTCTGAACCACCGCTATGGTTGAAGTGACTAGACTAAAGATGGAACCATTGGAAAATTGTGTTATGGTAAGTTTGCACCTGTTAGCATGAAGGTTTGGCTTGCGCCAACCCTATAAAATCACTGCAGATGGTGATTGCAACCATGAAATTAAAAGATGCTTGTTCCTTGGAAGAAAAGCTATGACAAACCTAGACAGTGTATTAAAAAGCAGAGATACCACTTTGCTTACAAAGGTCCAGATCAGCAGTCATGTATGGATGTGAGAGTTGGAACATAAAGACGGCTGTGTGACCAAGAATTAATCCTTTCAAACTGTGGTGCTGGAGAAGACTCTTGAGAGTCCCTTGGACAGAAAGGAGATCAAGCCAGTCAATCCTAAAGGAAATCAACCCTGAATATTCATTCGAAGGACTGTTGCTGAAGTTGAAGCTCCAATGTTTTGGCCACCTCATGCAAAGAGCTGACTCATTGGAAAAGACTCTGGTGCTGGGGAAAATTGAGGGCAGGAGAAGCAGATGATAGAGGATGAGATGGTTGGATGGCATCACTGACTCAATGGACATGAGTTTGAGCATACACCGGGAGATAGAGACGGATAGGGAAGCCTGGCACGCTGCAGTCCATGGCGTCGCAGAGTTGGACGCAACTGAGTGATGAACAACAACAAACAACCCTACAAAGTAGGCAGATTCCCAAACCGGCAAGTCACTAGCCAGATGCTCTACACGAGGAGGTCACTCTTGCTACTTCTGCTACCCGAAGAGAGTTTAAAGAGTGAGTTACACAGGATCCGCTTGGTAGATGCCTTTTTACTTTCTAGAAAACCTAAAGCTAGCTAATATATGCAATTCTGAGACTGAGGATGCATTCACACAAAAGCTTTGAAATGTTATTAGATGAAGCAGATGGTTCCTACATAACCACAAACTCAGCTGGGAATGTCTTTCTCTGACCTTCCTCTTTGTAGATTTATTCCTGTTATAACAGCTCTTGTTAAGTGGATTTAGATGTGCTCTGAGTCCAGTTGTGTTCCAGAAACGAGACAACTAGTAAAGGCAAAGTCTGATCAAACTGGATATTTCTGTCTCCCAGTTTCATTAGAGAAAGACTCCAAGTGTGTTGTCAAGTTGACTTTTCTGCCGAGCTCTCATGAATTGCGTTTGGAAAGCAGGATTGAATTTGTTTGTCCCTGCTATTTATAGCACCCACTGAGTCCTCAGCCAGTTGTGGGAGGATGTGACTGCGTTTAGATTCCCATCCAAGTTGTATGTGACAGTATCTGGCACCCATTCAACAGCTGCAGTCATTACTGGGAGAGTAAGCACAAAGGGAAATAAATCAACTTTTAATGTCAGGATGTCACACCCTTTCTAACGTTTTTTGGATATAAATGAGGCACTATGATATAATTAGTCTTGCTCTTATCTGTCTATAGTCCAATGACTACTTTACCAGAGGGTACTATCTGTAACACCAACAGATTTAATTTAATTATAAAAAGAAGCTTTCCAGATTAGACAAAAATATCTTCTTAAAAAAATGATGATTTTATGAAGGTAACATACACGTCAGTTTCCAAAGTCAAATGTTCAAAAGGACATACAGGGAAAAATGTATCAAACTCCCACACCTGTACTTCAACCATTCAATTCCCTAGGCAGACATAGTAGCCAGGATTTTAACCTGACCAGAGATATCTTATGCATTTACACACAAACGTACACACACACACACACACACACACACACACACACACATATAGCTGAATATCTTGTTTTTTCTCTTTTCTTATCTCCTTTTTTTTTTTTTTAGCTACATGGGGATCTCAGTTCCCATACTAGGGATTAAATTTGTGCCCTTGGCAGTGGGAAGCATGGAGTCCTAATCACTGGAGCCCCAGGGAATTCTCTTACTTTTAAAATAGTACTTGCTAATTGTTCCACATCAAATATGTAGAGATGGGCCTAACTTCATTGTTAATGACTGTGTTTCATACAATGATTTCTTGACTGCCAAGTGAACCCTTCTCCACCATGAAGACCTTTGTTGACTTCTCAGCTCTCAGGTAGGACCCAGAAAGTCCTCCATAACCATCTCAATAGGAAACTATCCTGTAACCTATATCCTTCCCTCTAATTAAACAGACCTACTGTGGCTCTTAAATGGAGCTCTAATCGTTGCTCTTTCATGAACTCACTGTCTCTGCTGACCAGTGATCTCATTCTTCTGGCCCTTGGTCTTCTCATCTTTGGGTGGTACTGGGAGGGGGATGCATTTCTAAGGTCCTTTTCAGCCTTTACCTTCTGTCAGTCTGTGACTAGACGAGGTCAAAGGGCCTTTCCAAGTCTACACTTGGGTCAGCAACTTATATTTTCCTTAGTTTCCTTCATAAGCTCTTTAAGGATGAGAAAATCTCTGCATGCAGTTTCTCCCCCCACAATGTCCGGCTGGAATAGTAGCTCTAGAAATGTTCGTTGATTTTTCTGGGTTATTACTTAAAGTGCTATGCATTAATAATTCCTCCAATCCTATTATTGGAAATAGGTCAATTAACCCAGTTTCTTTCTTTGAGGACAAGTGATAAGAATCACGGTACTTGTGTTCTATCAGACCAGTTGGGAACAATTTGACCAGTATATCTGACTTAGGCAGTCTGTGCATTCCTGGCCTAATCCATATTCATATTATTAGCAATTTGAAGGGTAGAAGAGTAGTTTTAGAAATAAAGAGGACATTGGGGATGGAAAAATTCAAACTTTTTATTTTGTAGATGTGGAAAACCAAGGCTTAGAATTTGAGAGGTTTGTCTAAGGATTATGACTCACCTAGTGATAGAACCCGGAGAAGGCAATGGCACCCCACTCCAGTACTCTTGCCTGGAAAATCCCATGGATGGAAGAGCCTGGAAAGATGCAGTCCTTGGAGTTGCTGAGGGTCGGACACAACTGAGCAACTTCCCTTTCACTTTCCACTTTCATGCATTGGAGAAGGAAATGGCAAACCACTCCAGTGTTCTTGCCTGGAGAATCCCAATGGTGGGGGAGCCTGGTGGGCTGCCGTCTATGGGGTTGCACAAAGTCGGATACGACTGAAGTGACTTAGCAGTAGTGATAGACCAGGGTTAAAATCTGGCTTTCTGGAGTCTTATTCTAGAGAAAAAAAAAGGAGAGGGGGAACAGAATCTTTACGGAGTGTTATTATACATTGTCATTAATTGGAACTTGCTGTTCCACGAAACTATGCACACATACTATGTAGGATATGATGGTTTGTATTTTACTACACTTTTTCATCTGAAAAATTAGATTAATAAACCTACTTACCTCACAAGGTGGTAGAAGGATTATAAGAGATGCCTATAACGTCCAGGGAAAGCCCCAGGCATGTAAAGATTACCTACAATTATTATTTAAAGATCTTCACAATGAAAGGTCATTTTGTAATATAATTTCCTCTTGATTTTTTTGGAGGAAAGGGAGTTAGATTTAAATAATCAAATTTTGTTAAGGGAAGGTATACCTTTCTGTTATTACTCTGATAAAAGTCATAGCCACTCATTAACTTAGCCTTCATCTTAAAATAGAATTATCCCTGTTTTTTGTCCCATTTTCAGTGACTACGAAGACTAAGAAAATTTCATTTATTCACACATACCTCTTTTTTTTTTAAAAAAATCAGAGTTTAAACACAACTCTTTTATAAATTTAAAAAGTTTATTTATTTATGTATTTATTTATTTTTGGTTGCAGTCTGTCTTCGCTGCTATGCCTGGACTTTCTCTAGTTGCAGCAAGCAAGGGGCTACTCTCTAGCTGTAGTGATTAGGCTTCTCATTGTGGCGGCTTCTCTTGTTGCAGAACACGGGTTTTAGGCATACGGACGTCAGCAGTTCTGGCTTATTTACTCTGCAACATGCGGATTCTTACCAGACCAGGGATCGAATTCACGTCCCCTGCATTGCCAGGTGGATTTCTATCCACTCTGCCACCAGGGAGGTCTCATTTACACATATCTTCGTGTCTTTTGCCAAACCATCTCTATTATTACTTACTTTTTGTTTTTATTTAAATAGACCAACTTTTAAGTAATTTGTGTATAGTTATGTGACAATATAGAATTCTTTATCGTTCCAGTTTTAGTATATGTTCTGCTGAAATGAGCACTGGAACTCTGAAGTAAAAAGGTATGGCTCTTCCACTTAGGAAATACAGAGTGAAATGTATTCATTTGAAAGATTAGAAGACTTTGGTTTAAATCCCAGCCTTCCTCTTTGGTAGTCATGCAATTTTGAACAGGTTGTCTCAATTTTACCTAGAGAATGATGAGCACAATATATAATTCACAGTGTTTTTATGATAACAAATAGGATCAGGTATATGATAGCACTTTGAAAAAATTTAAGACAGTGCACATTATTAGTTACTGTTAAACAAAGGGAAAACTAGCAGGTTGGGAGAAGAGAGTGGTACCATTTAATAGTGGACAGTTTATTCAGAAGGTGGGAGGATATAGAAAACCTCAACATCTTTAGGAGTAGATATAGGGTTTCCCTGAACGGTCCAGTGGTAAAGAACCTGCCTGTCTATGCAGGAGACTCAACAGATGGGAATTCAGTCCTTGGGTCAGGAAGATCCCCTGGAGGAAGAAATGGCAATCCACTCCAAGTATTCTTGCCTGGGAAACTCCAAGGACAGTGAAGCCTGACAGGCTACAGTCCATGGGGTCGTAAACTCAGATACTACTTAGCCACTGAACAGCAACATAGATCAGTGCAGCTATGAGAAGGGGTTGGAAATGGCAAAACAGTCAACAAAAATCTTGCTAAAGGAGAGGGCATAATCCACTTACGTTCACTTTGATGAAAAGAACTTGTGCAACGTGAAACTGTGGCAAGTTTATGTAAAGTTTTAAAACTACAGCTTCAAACAGATAACTAATGAGAACCTCCTATATAGCTGAGGAAGCTCTATTCAGCACTCTCTGGTGACCTAAATGGGAAGAAAATCTCAAAAGAGGGAATGTATGTACATGTATAGTTGATTCCCTTTGCTGTACAGCAGTAACTAACACAACATTTTAAAGCAATTATACTCCAATAGAAATGAATTTAAAAATTAAAAATATAGCACCAAGTGTTAAAACTTAATCATATATATAATGAATAAAAGATTTCTTAACAGTGATTCATATTTTTATGTTCTATTGCAGTCATTCATTTTTCTAAGACTAATATAATTTTCTTACTTGATCTCTAGAGTATAATGCAAACCATGTCAGGAGTCCCAAATACTGATGACTTAAATTGCAAAGTGTAGGAAGAGTCAAGACTACAAGCTCCCCAACCAAACCATGCTTACTTTAATAAAAAGCTCTTTGGCCTGCAAGAGGCTCAGTAGCATGCACTGTCCAGCAGCCTTGCTGGTGTGGTGCTGAGGCTTGGGCAGTATGATGATGGAGAACTTTGTGAAGTATATCAAGCCTGGGCTCAAGAATTTGAACCTCATTTCACTGTGCTGGAGACTGAGTGACCAAGACAAAGAATGGGCACGAGGTGTGGGCCTGCGAAGTGGCAGACAAAACTGGCAGCATCAATATCTCTGTCTGGGACGGTGTGGCTAACCTGATCCAGCCTGGCGACACTATCTAGCTCACTAAAAGGTGTTCGGTGTTCACAGGTTGTGTGCTATTGTGCACTGGCCATGGGTGTGATCTTCAGAAGATTGGAGAGTTCTGTATGGTTTATTCTGAGGTTCCTAACTTCAGTGAGCCAAACCCAGACTACAGTGCCCAGCAGCCACCTAACAAGATGGTTTAGAACAGCAGCCTTATGGCTCCCTGGACTCCCTGCCACTTCTCCAGCCTCTAAGAGCCAGAACGCATTGGACTGAGCACCCCAACCAGGTCCTGGTGGTGGCCTGCACCCCCTCACACTCCCTCTGACCCCACTCCCCCAGCACTTGAATTATCTGAAGTCAGCTCAACCACAGCTGCTGCCCTCCTGGCCCCTCCAGCAACCATGTCAGTAAAGGCAAAAAAACCCAGAGGAGCAGCAAAAGAAAGAACTTTTTCCTACCTGCCACCAGCCATAACCCAAGTGTTTGCTAGAGAACACAGCTTTCTACTGAGCTGCAGGCTCTGTGGAGCCAGGAGGGATAGGAGTCACTAAAGTTCAGTGTGCGGGAGTGGTGAGCAGTAGCCTAATCCACCCTCAACCCGTACTCCCCTCCTTGTCCAGCTGAAGCTGCCTGTCTCCTGGGATTCAGGGTGCTCTGCCTCCCTTCCTTCCTCTTTCGAAACAATGGTTACGGTCTGTTTCTTCTGTGTGATGTGGAAGTCTAATTGAATCCCTCCTTTTTAATAAATGTTACCACTCAGTTGAAAAAATAAAAATAAAAAGCTCTTTGGAATGTATTCCAACCCTTATCCTACTCTCTTTACTTCCTGATTACCTGCTGTCCCCTCCTGTTCTCACTGGTGACCTTGTCTGCAACCTCATGAAGAAACTAGAGGGAGCCAGCTGGACCACTGCCAACTTCCTGTCTCTGAATCTCCATGGAGACACTGCCTTTCCCTTCTCCCTGGACCTCTTCTCTGAGTCTGAAGCATCCTACTCCCTGTCGGAACTTCTCACTCTCTCTGCCTTCTGTTCTCCTTGTGGCTCTAACCTCGCCCTCACTGCAGTTTTTTCTCGTCAGCATTAAACATTTTCACTCCTCACACTGTCCACAGTTCCCATGTGGCACTGCTTTGACTCTCTATCCTTTACACCAAACGTGTTCCAACAAAGTCTCTTCCTAGTGTCCTATTTTCTCCTCTTCTTCACTCCTAATCGCCCAAGTTAGTCTCCAAATTTCCTTTTCCTCCAAGAATGCTATTTTTTCTTCCAAAGTTTAATCCACAGGAATTTGTATATACTATTTATACAAATAGTGTAATAAAGAATAAATATATAGAATTTGGCTGTAGTGCTGAATAAATTGTAATGCCACATAGATTGTCCACACGCTCCCATTTCTGCTTATGTGACTTTTTTTTTTTCAGGTGAATAGGTTTCATGGCAGCCACACTAACTTTTTGATCCACTAAAGGAATAAATAAGATTGCCGGGAGAAATATCAATAACCTCAGATATGCAGATGACACCACCCTTATGGCAGAAAGTGAAGAGGAACTAAAAAGCCTCTTGATGAAAGTGAAAGAGGAGAGTGAAAAAGTTGGCTTAAAGCTCAACATTCAGAAAACGAAGATCATGGCATCTGGTCCCATCACTTCATGGGAAAAGGATGGGGAAACAGTGGAAACAGTGGCAGACTTTATTTTTGGGGGCTCCAAAATCACTGCAGATGGTGACTGCAGCCATGAAATTAAAAGATGCTTACTCCTTGGAAGGAAAGTTATGACCAACCTAGATAGCATATTCAAAAGCAGAAACATTACTTTGCCAACAAAGGTCCGTCTAGTCAAGGCTATGGTTTTTCCAGTGGTCATGTATGGATGTAAGAGTTGGACTGTGAAGAAAGCTGAGCGCTGAAGAATTGATGCTTTTGAACTGTGGTGTTGGAGAAGACTCCTGAGAGTCCCTTGGACTGCAAGGAGATCCAACCAGTCCATTCTAAAGATCAACCCTGGGTGTTTGGAAGGAATGATGCTAAAGCTGAAACTCCAGTACTTTGGCCACCTCATGCGAAGAGGTGACTCATTGAAAAAGACTCTGATGCTGGGAGGGATTGGGGGCAGGAGGAAAAGGGGAAGACAGAGGATGGGATGGCTGGATGGCATCACTGACTCGATGGACCTGAGTCTGGGTGAACTCCGGGAGCTGGTGATGGACAAGGGAGGCCTGGCGTGCTGCAATTCATGGGGTCACAAAGAGTTGGACATAACTGAGCGACTGAACTGAACTGAACTGAACTGAAAGTAATAAAACATGGCCTGCTTCAAAAACAACTGATCTACCCGAGAGAATGTTGCCTTCACTTATCTGAGAACATTCTTCTGAAGATCAACAAAGACTTCCATTCCACTAAATCCACTGTAATCTTAAATATAGATTTGAATTTCAACTTCCTAGTAGTGTTTGATGCAGCTGATGACTCCTTGGTGACAACCTCTGTTTCCCTGGTTTTGTGATGGTGTATCCTGCTGTCTTCCTTGGTTGTTCCTTCTGTTTGCCTGTTGACTATTTCTCCTCTACTGTTCATTCTACACTGAAGATCCTAAGGGCTCCTTGCTGAGCTCCTCAGCTCTTATCACTCCATCAACTCTCCTTAGGGAGTCTCACTTACTCTTGAGACTCCCATTATCATCGTCATGCTGGTGATTATCAAATTCATTTCTCCAGCAAAATATCTTCCCCAGAACATCATATCTGCCTTTCTAGCGTTCAGCTAGGTATGCCACAGAATGTTTCATAATAGGCATGTAAATCTCAATGTTTTCTAAGACATAACTCACCTTCCTACTCCCAAATTTTTATCTTCTCAAGTGTTCTCTAACTTAGTAAAGGCCATCACCATCCACTCAGTTGCTTTAGCCAGTAACTTAGGAGTCATCGTTGATCTATCCTTTAATTACGTCTTTCTCACCATGCCTCCTTCTCCCCATGAAGTAATCACCAGTTCCTTTCTATTCTATCTCTTACACACCTCTCTGATCCATTTACTTTTCTAAATTGTCACTGTCATCACACCAAGTCCGAGGTATCATTATCATTCAGCTGGATTCTGTGACAGTCTCTTACCCTCCCAGAAAGCACATCTGACTGTGTCACTCTCTCCTTAACTTCAATGGCTTCCCATTGATTCGAGAATGAAGGATTCCCAGGCCCTGTGTGATTTTCCTTCTGCCTCATGTGAAGGATTGCTGTGTGTCATTCTTTTCCTCACTCTTCCATTTCAGAAACTGACCTCTTGGTTCTTTGTGATGAGAGGTCACCCTTCTTCTTACCTTGGGATTTTGCCTGGAATACATTAGCTTAATTTTCAGGCCCCCTGCTGCTTTCCTTCTTCTGTCATCCCCCACAATTCTCCAGACTTCCCTTGACTACAACTTTAACATGGTTACCTTATTCTTTCTGTCTTAACATAAAAATTCCATCCCCTGAAAAGGCTTTGTGAACTCTCTAAACCCTTATGTAACAGTTTGCACTTTCTTAGCCTTGTCATAATTATACTTGCATAAGTGTTCAATGTCTTCCCAGCTGCTAATCTATAAGCTCGACAATGACAGTGCACTTGCTTTGTGCCTGACACCTAGTAGTATAGACCAAACATTTGATGAGGGATAATTCATTATTTATTTTATTTTGACTGCTCTGGGTCTTTGTTGCTGTTTGAAGGCTTTCTCAGGTTGTGGCTAGTGCAGTTTCACTCTAGCTGCAGTGCGCAAGCTTTGTGGTGGCTTCTTGTTGCAATGCAGAGGCTTTTAGGCATGTAGGCAGTGTAGTTGCAGCTCATAGGCTCTAGAGTGCAGGCTCAGTGACCGTGGCACGTGAGCTCAGTTGGCCCTGGGCACATGGGATCTCCCTGGACCATGGATCAAACCCAAGTCCCATGCATTAGAAAATAGATTCTTAACCACTGGACCATCAGGCAAGTCCCAGGAATAATTTATTTTGGAGAAATCTTTTACTTCTGTAAATTAACTTCTTTAAGATTTATTTATAACTAAAGATTTGAATAACTCCTTTCACTCTTTCAGTTCAGTTCAGTTCGGTCGCTCAGTTGTGTCCAACTCTTTGCGACCCCATGAATTGTAGTACGCCAGGCCTCCCTGTCCATCACCAACTCCCAGAGTTCACTCAAACTCACGTCCATCGAGTCAGTGATGCCATCCAGCCATCCCATCCTCTGTCGTCCCCTTTTCCTCCTGCCCCCAATCCCTCCCAGCATCAGAGTCTTTTCCAATGAGTCAACTCTTCGCATGAGGTGGCCAGAGTACTGGAGTTTCAGCTTTAGCATCATTCCTTCCAAAGAAATCCCAGGGCTGATTTCCTTCAGAATGGATTGGTTGGATCTCCTTGCAGTCCAAGGGACTCTCAGGAATCTTCTCCAACACCACAGTTCAAAAGCATCAATTCTTCTGTGCTCAGCCTTCTTCACAGTCCAACTCTCACATCCATACATGACCACAGGAAAAACCATAGCCTTGACTAGATGGACCTTAGTCAGCAAAGTAATGTCTCTGCTTTTCAATATGCTATCTAGGTTGGTCATAACTTTTCTTCCAAGGTGTAAGCATCTTTTAATTTCATGGTTGTAGTCACCATCTGCAGTGATTTTGGAGCCCAAAAAAATAAAGTCTGCCACTGTTTCCACTGTTTCCCCATCTATTTCCCATGAAGTGATGGGACCGGATGCCATGATCTTCGTTTTCTGAATGTTGAGCTTTAAGCCAACTTTTTCACTCTTCGCTTTCACTTTCATCAAGAGGCTTTTTAGACTGTAATAATTGGAAGTATGAAGATTAAAAAAAAAACTTTCTGAAAAATAATGTGTGAGTTGAAGGCTTAAGAAAAAAAGATAATTTTCTAAAACTTCATGTCTCTTTGTGGAGAGGGTTTCATCTGCGAGAAGAAAAAAGATTTCCCAAATGAGAAATCAATAATATCAATAGCTGTCACTGGCCAGGCATTTGCTATTTTTCAAGGATAGTTCTCAGTGCAAAGAGTGTATTAATGAATTTAAAACAACTCTATGAGGTGGTTGTTACCTTCACCCCTGCATTGGAGTGTGATTGCCATCACTTTGTTTATCGCTCTGAGGGAAGCATGAAGGCACACTCTCCATCTGTTGCTGACACACCTCTTAATTAGGTCATATTTTACAGTTACACTAGATTCTGATAATGACCGGGATTCTTTCCTGGCTGCCTAGGGAGATCTCAGGCCACGTTGCCAGAGAACTGTCTCCCATCATGTGTTGCTTCTTGCATCACAGATTCTTCCCCAGTTGACTTGGCTCCATCCTATCTCATTCCTGCCAGAGGAATTTATCTAGTCATGCATTGCCCTTGAGGGCACAGTAACCAGTCCTTGTGATTTTTTTTAAACACTGCCATTCCTAAACAGTGTTCAGAAAGGAGGATTCTGCAGGGTGCCCACATTTGACTCCTATCCAAACAGGTCTCTGGAAGTGCTTAAGTATGTGAAGCAGTGAACACGTAAGGGGGAGGCTGGAGCATAACACATCTTACTTCATTCATTCAATCATCCATCCCTTGATTAATTAACTCTCCATAAATACTTATTGCTCATTTACTGTGTGCCAAGTTGCACATTAGCTGCTGAGGACATAACAGTGAAAGAAAAATTCCTGTCCTCAAGGAGCTTATAGTCTAGTTACAGATGCAGATGAGCAAATCTAGCACATACCATTGAAAAAGCATGAGAAGGGTATTGCAAGATTAGTTCACTGTGACAAGAGTCATAAACCCAACTGAAAAATTGATTAGGCAAAACTGCTAATGGTTATTGGCTTAAGGAAAAGCAACTGGAATAATGAACCAGAGAAGAGTCACGGCAAGGACTCAGCACCAACCAGACCCAGGCACTTGAATGTACCCAGGAGCCTTGCTGTTCTTGGTCCTCATGTAGGCGCTTTCCTCGTTTACTGCAGATCAGCTCTCCTCACAGGTCAAGAAGCAGCTCCTCCATCAATTCTAAGCCTCATGTCAGCTCAGGGTCTGACTCAGAGAGGACTGGTTCCTCTTTTTCAATTCTAATCTAAAAAATCCCAGGGTAGAACTCAAATCAGCTCACTTGGGTCATATCCTACCTCTAGATTGATGATTCTCAATTGTAGGTAGTTCTGCCTCTCAAGGGATATTTGGCAATGTCTGGAGATGTGTAACTTTGTCATGACTAGTAGGGTGGAGAGAATGTTATTGATATCTAGTGGATGGAGGCCAGGGTTGCTGCTGAACATCCTAACAATGTACAGGACAGCCTCTCGCAACAAAGAACCATCCAGTACAAAATGTCAATAGTGTAGGGTTGAGAAACTCTATTCTAGGCCAATCAGTTGTGGTTGTGGGAGGATCAAGCAGGGGGTGGGGGGATCAAAGTTTTTCTAAAAGACACTTAAGCAATGAGGAGGAGTTATCCAAGTAAAAAGAGCCAGGACAGGCTGATCCATGGAGGGAGGTACATAAGCAAAGAATCAGGACTGCCCAGAACAGGTTCCCATAAATAGCACTAGTTATTCTGCCTTCCATTCCTACCCGGTAAAATGTTGTGAGTCTGTGGACGGCTCACGTGGAGCAAGGTGTCTGGAGCTTCAATAATATCATTGTCCTGCAAAGGCATTTATCAAGCACAAGTCATAGGTTTTACCCATTTCCTCTACTGTACCAAGCTTTTGGTCAAAGGCATTTCATCAACTGAAATTCACTTATAGTTTTCAGGCAATTGTTTTAGTAGAGTATTAAAACACAGCAATGGACAGGACCCAGTAGTTAGAAGCACTGGTTCTGGAATCAAACGGATCTGGCTTTGAACTCAGGCTGTATGTCTGCCTACTTGTGTCCATGACCACCACAAGTAGGACAGGCCAGTGCTAGGGTAACGCAGAAAGGAGGCCATGTGAGGGAGGGAGGAGGACCCTGGACTTTTTAGGATGAGAAAAAAAATTGGGTAAATAAAAGGGAGGAAGGTGTTCTACACAGAGAAAGCAGCACGTGCCAAGGCTTGGAGTTGTATGTGTGGGAAATGAGAGAAGACGGAGCTGACTTGAGGAATAATGAGGAGTGTAATTTTGTGTATGTGTGGGTTTTTTTGTCATGCCCCATGGCATATGCAATCTTAGTTCCCTGACCAGGGATCAAACTCACGCCCCCTGCATAGGAAGCATGGAATCTTAACCACTGAACCACTAGGGAAGTCCTGAAGAATGCAGCTTTGGACACACAATGAGTATTTCCTCTGGAGGACAGAAGTAGGGATGTTCAGAGAACAGACAGAGTTACAGGCAGGATTCAAATTCAGGTGAGAGGTAAAAAGCTGGAGATTTATATGTGTGAGAAAGAACTGTTCCTGAATGCAAAGACCTTTGAGAGAAGGAGAAAAGGGGAAAGAAATATTTGTTGAAAGAAGGCAAGGAAGGAAAAAGGAGGAGAAAAAAAAAGGAAACACATGAGTGTGTGAAGAAAGAGAGAAAAGAATAAAATCATGATGATGTAGTGTCATGGATGAGAGAATGTGAAGAAAGAAAGAGCTGTCAGTGGTGTCAAATACTGCAAAGAGGCCAAAGGTTATTAGAGCTGTTAAAGAGATCACTGGACATATACAGTGCAATTTAAGATGCGTATTTCTAGTTGGAGAGTAGAGGTAAGCATCTGATGAAGGGAGTCCCTGAGTAAACATGGGTAAGCTCCTGGAGGCAGCTAGTATATAATAATAGCCTTTTACAAATTTGGATACAAGACAAAGATTCCCATTATTATTGCTGTTAGCTCACATTGATTTGAAACTTCTGATCCAATGTACAAGTGCAAGAGAAAGAAAGAGGAATAGCAATAGAAAATCAGTCAGCAAAACATATTCACTGTTTTAAGTTATATTACCTTCTACTCACAGTGCTTCAAGATACAAACTGGAAAAAAAAAAGAAAGAAAGAAACAAGGCTAATCCAATAGTCCACAAGGTGATTAATTAAAATAACTATATATGGCCATCAGTTACTTTGGAGAAGAAATGGCAAACCATTCCAGTGTTCTTGCCTGGAGAATTCCAAGGACAGAGGGGCCCGGGGGTTACAGTTAGTGGGGTTGCAAAGAGTTGGATATGACTCAATGACTAACACACACACACATAACTTAATTAAAAAACAATCCACTTTGCAGTGGGAACTCAGGGTGACTAAAAAGAAGGACTGAATCAGCAGTAAGACGTAAGATGTTCAATATTGTATATATATCAATTTTCCTCAAATGAATGTAAGCGCTTAGTATAACTCGAGTCAAAACCCCAGTGTACTCTTGGGGTCACTTGATAAATCATTTCAAAATACCATTAAGGATAGAAGGCTGGATCCCATAGAGAGAGGTAGTAAGTAAGAAATTCTGGATGGTGTGACAAAAGATTTTACAAAAGGGATATTAATATTCACTTTTTTCTCATATATTTAATATAGCTCTCTACTGTTTCTTCAGACATTCAGAAAATCTGCTAAATATAGAAAAAATGTCTTTTATGGCAGTTTCAGGGTAAAAAATCTGAATGAAAGAGATGTAATTCCACCTGTAGACTAATGGGGAAACAGAGAAAAAGAACAGCTTGAGAAGGTAAATTTATGGTTAAATTCAATGGAATCAGAAGTAGGAGCCAGAAATGATTATGTAAACCCCTGGGAATTTGAAGCAATCCTAAAGAATGAATTGCAACTCCATCGAGATATGGAAGGAACCTTATCCTATTATGTCAAAGTTCAAGGTAATTTCAGTTGATATTTCACTTAGAAATGTAAAATCTTATTAAAAGAAATTTCTAGAAAAAGACAAAATGTTACTAGTACTTATCTCTGTAGCATTAAGTTTTTATACTTTTTGAGTTTTCTGAATTTTCTATGATGAGCATAAGTTATTTTTCTTTTCTTTTTTTTTTTTTTGGCTGTGCCTTGCTACTTGTGGGATCTCAGTTCCCTGACCAGGAATTGAACCCAAGTCCCCAGCAGTGAAAATGCCGAGTCTGAACCACTGGACCGCCAGGGAATTCCCACAAGTCATTTTTCTAAGAAAGATTTGTCAGTGAAAAAAAAAAGAGAAGTAGGAAGAATGCTTGGTTGGAAAGCAAAGGTCAAGTAAAGTTTTTCAAATTCATTTGCTTGGTGGTTTCTAGAATGATCACGGTAAATGATTCTCTGTGTCCCATCTTCAACCATAATTATCGTGGTTCATGTTTTACATGTTTTGCTATAATTTTGGAACCAAGGACCAAGGGTTAACAACACATTTCTATCCATTGATACCTCCTCTTTCTGACTTTCAATGTAGACGACACCAATTATACACTTTTCTGAGTTGTCTAGTTGTTTCATGTGCTTACATGTTATCTTGCTAAATAGGCTATAAATTTGTCATATCTTATATTTCTGCTGATTCTTTCGTGGTACCTAATAGAGAATACTGGTTTTGTATTTAATTCAAAAATTGTAGGGGGAACAAGATGACGGAGGAGTAGGTGAACATGGAGTGCATCTCTCTCCATGGATACATTAGGAATACACCTCCCGACACGGAAGTGCATGCAGAACACCAATGGAGAGCGGATAGGAGTACCTGACCAGTGGAAAAGCATATATAGAGCCAGGCAAAACTCTGGAGGACGAAGGAACTAGGGGGAAAAAAAGGAGTGTTAGTAGGACTGGACCTGCCCTCAGCAGGTGGGGGAACTGAAGCAGGGGTCCGAGTCCCACATCGGGGCAATTGTCTGAGTCAGAGGAGAAACATTTAAGGCTGAGAGTGAAACAGGTGATCTGTGGCAGCCTAAAGGGGATGAGAATCATAATCCTTGCCACAGCCATACATACCCCAGACAGGGACGTAGATCCCCTGGAAGGCACAGCGGCTGGGAGCTGGAGTTTAGGGACTGTGGAGCAATGCCAGGGCAAGGGCTGTTGTTGACCGTGGAAAGACAGATGGCAAGGATGTGAGGGAGGAGACTGTGGTGGGAAATGCCTGTGGAGGAAAGCCGGGCAGCCATGGAAGCAAGGCAGTACTGCTGAGTTACACATAGGGGGTGGAGCCATCACCATAGACTCTCTCCCCAAACACGCCAGCATGGGCAGCTGAACAATAGAGAGGCTGGCCCATCTAACCCTTGACTACAGAGTAGGAGCCCAGGCAAGGGAGCCCTCTAAGTGCCTGACCAGGCGGAGCTAGGGAGAAAGGCTGGCCAAGATCGCCAGCTATAAGAGGCTCGAAAAAAGGCTCTGATAGGGCCACAACTCCTGTGGTGGAGGCAGTCTGTGTTCCTGCACACTTGATGCCACTAGGGTCCCCGCAAGCCAAGCAGCTGCACCACCTTCATGCTCAGCTCTCCCTGGGGCAGAGCTGCCACAGGCAAAAAAAACTCTTCCATCTACGCATGCAGGGTTGCTTCAGTAGTGTCTTCAGCTGCTTCAGTAGTGTAGACTGTGGCCTGCCAGGCTTCTCTGTCAGGAAGGGGGTTCTCCAGGCAAGAATACTGGAGTGTATTGGCCAATACTGGTTGCCATAGCCTTTTAGAGCACTATATTTCCTGCCACCCTAGCTGCCACCTCCCCTGAGTACCTGGTGCTGCCAGAATCCCTGCAACCCAAGCAGCTGCACCGCCTCCACACCTGGCCCTCACAGGGGCAAACCCAAGTCCTCCAGGGCAGCCTCAGGAGCAAACCCCAGCGGACGACCCACATGCGGAGGTGGCAGTAAAACCACAATTGAAACCCAGGGGCAGTGTGGCTAAGGAAGAAGGCCCAAAACTGTCCCACAGGCTGTACAAGCTGCAGATTAAATCCACACAATCAACTAGGCAGACTCTCTGCCTATGGAATATATAAAAGGTTGTTGAGAGCTTCCACAAAAGAAAAGGCACTAGTTCTGATAGCTTGGACATTGGAAGCAAGAACACAGAGGAGTAGGACCAGATTAGAATCTGAGCTGCCCCCACAGCAGGTCCAGAGATCAGCACAGTGTTGGAGGGCATCCCAGGGAAGTGAGGTGGACTGTGACTCCCAGTGAGGGAAAGGACTCTGACAGCTGTGACTCTAGAAAAACATTTATTATTCTTATGTTTTGACTTATTCTGTAGATTCTTTTAGATTTTTCTCTCTTTTTTTGCTCGCCCCAACCCTGGTTGTAACTGTCGATTTTACTGACATTATGAAATCTAATTAAGCTTTTGAGCTACCCGCCCCCCCCAGTCACATTTTATTTATTTATTTATTTATTTATTTTATCGTTTTTTTTTGAGGAATATGACCAGCTGATTTTTTTTTCTTACTTAATAGTATACATGTTTCAATGCCATTCTCCCATCTCATCCCACCCTCTCCCTCTCTCTCTCCCCCAGAGTCCAAAAGTTCACATTTTAAAATTGTTCTTATAAACCTCTGCCTCTACATTGGGCTTTTGCAGTTCTGAGTTTTCCTTTTTTTTCCTTTTTTCTGTCTTCTTCCTTTTTTATTCTTTTCTCTTTTCTCTTTTTTATAATTTTAATTTTTAATTTTCTTAAACCTATTAGTTTTTTTTACATTTATTCCTTTGCTTGCTTTTCCTACTGTTCTTTTCCCCTTGCAGTTAATCTTCAATGTATATAAATCTTCTTCGTCTACCTCTATTTAACTTCGCATATCTATTCTTTCTTTCCTTTCCTCTCAAAACATTTGTTAGTTTTATTTTCATTGCTTTATTCCTGTTGGCACCTTGCTTTAGTTTTTCAGTTTGTGCTCTAGTTAGTTCTGTTTTTGCAGATAAAATTTTTGGTTTCATTTGTAAGCCTGGCCAATCTATTGTACTTATTTTTGCTGGATTGTTTTGACTTTGCTCATGGGTGTACATGTATATGTGTATATTCCATTATTTTACTTATTATTTGCCTGATTTTGTAACTGCCATTTGTCTGGGGTTCATCTTTACTTTCTCATTTTGGCATATTTGTTTTAATCTCACTTAATGCCATAACAACAAACCACCTGTGGAATCTTTGTTCCTGACCAGAGATCAAACCCTGAGCCTTTGCAGTGGGAGCACTGACTCCAAGATCCTAAATTACCAGAGAACTAACCCTAGGGAGAATTAAATAGTGAGAACTCACAAAAGGAAACCAGCTGAATACAAAACCAGCATTACCCAACCACCAGTAGCACCCCATGCAAGACACATCATCTAAACAACAAAGAAAACAAAAATACAAACGCAATCATCAGAAGACGGGATTACCACCTCACTTAGCCTTGCCTATTAGAGGAAAAACAAGCAAACAAATAAACAAAAACTGAGCACAAATCTCACTCTATACGAGGCTTACATAAACCACTGGACCGAGCTTGCTGCTGCTGTTGCTAGTCAGTCATGTCCGATGCTGTGCGACCCCATAGACGGCAGCCCACCAGGCTCCCCTGTCCCTGGGACTCTCCAGGCAAGAACACTTGAGTGGGTTGCCATTTCCTTCTCCAATGCATGAAAGTGAAAAATGAAAGTGAAGTCGCTCAGTCGTGTCTGACTCTTCGAGACCCCATAAACTGCAGCCTACCAGGCTCCTCCGTCCATGGGATTTTCCAGGCAAGAGTACTGGAATGGGGTGTCATCGCCTTCTCCGACCTTAGGAGGGCAGAAACCAAAAGAAAGAAAGAATGCAAACTTGAAGCCTGGGAAAAGGAGACCTCAAACACAATAAGTTAAAAAAAATAATGAAAAGGCAAAGAGTTCAGATCAGTTCAGTCGCTCAGTCATGTCCGACTCTTTGCAACCCCATGGACTGCAGCACGCCAGGCTTCCCTGTCCATCACCAGCTCCTGGAGCTTATTCAAACTCGTGTCCATCGAGTCAGTGATGCCATCCAACCATATCATCCTCTGTCATCCCCTTCTCCTCCCACCTTCAATCTTTCCCAGCATCAGGGTCTTTTCTATCTAGTCAGTTCTTAGCATCAGGTGGCCAAAGTACTGGAGTTTCAGCTTCAGCATCAGTCTGTCCAATGAATATTCAGGACTGATTTCCTTTTGGATAGACTGGTTGGATCTCCTTGCAGTCCAAGGGACTCTCAAGAGTCTTCTCCAACACCACAGTTCAAAAGCATCAGTTATTCAGTGCTCAGCTTTCTTTATAGTCCAACTTTCACATCCATACATGACTACTGAAAAAACCGAAAAAACCATAGCTTTGACTAGACAGAGCTTTGCTGGCAAGTAACGTCTCTGCTTTTTAATAGGTTGTCTAGGTTGGTCATAACTTTTCTTCCAAGGAGCAAGCATCTTTTAATTTCATGGCTGCAGTCACCATCTGTAGTGATTTTGGAGCCCCCCCAAAATAAAGCCTGCCACTGTTTCCCCATCTATTTGCCATGAAGTGATGGGACCAGATACCATGATCTTAATTTTCTGAATGTTGAGTTTTAAACTAACTTTTTCACTCTCCTCTTTCACTTTCATCAAGAAGCTCTTTAGTTCTTCACTTTCTGCCATAAGGGTGGTGTCATCTGCATATCTGAGTTTATTGATATTTCTCTTTGCAATCTTGATTTCAGCATGTGCTTCATCCAGCCTGGCATTTTTCATGATGTACTCTGAATATAAGTTAAATAAGCAGGGTGACAATATGCAGCCTTGACGTACTCCTTCCCCAATTTGGAACCAGTCTGTTGTTCCACATCCAGTTCTAACTGTTGCTTCTTGGCTTGCATACAGATTTCTCAGGAGGCAGGTCAGGTGGTCTGGTATTCCCATCTTTTGCAGAATTTTCCACAGTTTGTTGTGATCCACACAGTTAAAGGATTTGGCGTAATTAATAAAGCAGAAATAGATGTTTTCTGGAACTCTCTTGCTTTTTTGATGATCCAATGGATATTGACAATTTGATCTCTTGTTCCTTTGCCTTTTTAAAATCCAGCTTGAACATCTGGAAGTTCTCAGTTCATGCACTGTTGAAGCCTGGGTTGGAGAATTTTGAGCATTACTTTGCTAGCGTGTGAGATGAGTGCAACTGTGTGGTAGTTTGAACATTCTTTGGCATTGCCTTTTTGGGGGATTGGAATGAAAGCTGACCTTTTGCAATCCTGTGGCCACTGCTGAGTTTTCCAAATTTACAGGCATATTGAGTGCAGCACTTTCACAGCATCATCTTTTAGGATTTGAAATAACTCAACTAGAATCCCATCACCTCCACTTGCTTTGTTCATAGTGATGCTTCCTAAAGCCCACTTGACTCCACATTTCAGGATGTCTGTCTCTAGGTGAGTGATCACACCACCGTGGTAATCTGGGTCATGATCTTTTTTGTATAGTTCTTTTGTGTATTCTTGCCACCTCTTCTTAATATCTTCTGCTTCTGTTAGGTCCATACCATTTCTATCCATTATTGTACCCACCTTTGCATGAATGTTCCCTTGGTATCTCAGATTTTCTTGGAGAAATCGCTAGTCTTTCCCATTCTATTGTTTTCTTTGCACTGATCACTGAGGAAGGCTTTCTTATCTCTCCTTGCTATCCTTTGGAACTCTGCATTCAAACTGGTATATCTTTCCTTTTCTCCTTTGCCTTTTGCTTCTCTTCTTTTCTCAGCTATTTGTAAGGCCTCCTCAGACAACTCTTTTGCCTTTTTGCATTTCTTTTTCTTGGGGATAGTCTTGATCACTGCTTGCTGTACAGTGTCACGAATCTCTGTCCATAGTTCTTCAGGCACTCTGTCTATCAGATCTAATCCCTTGAATCTATTTCTCATTTCCACTGTATAATTGTAAGAGATTTGATTTAGGTCATACCTGAATGGTCTGGTGGTTTTCTGTGTTTTCTTCAATTTAAATCTGAATTTAGCAATAAAGATTTCATGAGCCATAGTCAGCACCTGGTCTTGTTTACACAAATGAAGGGACAAACTAGAAAACACAGAAGTCCAAATAAATGAGGAGGAAATAGGCATACTACCTGAAAAAGAATAATGATAGTAAAAATGATTAAAAACCTTGAAAATAAAATGGAGAAAATGCAAGAATCAATTAACGAAGACCTAGAAGAATTAAAGAATAGGCATACAAACAACACAATTACTGAAATAAAAAATACTCTAGAAGGAATCAATAGCAGAATATCTGAAGCAGAAGAATGAATCAGTGAGCTGGAAGATAAAATGATGGGAATAACTTCTGAAGAGCAGAATAAAGTAAAAAGAATGAAAGGTACTGAGGATAGTCTCAGAGACCTCTGGAATAATATCAAATGCACCAACTTTCGAATTATAGGGTCCCAGATGAAGAAGAGAGAAGGAAAGGATATGAGAAAAATTTTGAAGAGATTATAGTTGAAAATTTCCCCAACATGGAAAAGGAAGTAATCAATCAAGTCCAAGAGGCACAAAGAGTCCCATACAGGATAAACTCAAGGAGAAACATGCCAAGATACATACTAATCAAACTAACAAAGACTAAACACAAAGAAAGAATATTAAAAGCAGCAAGGGAGAAGCAACAAGTAACATACAAAGGAAACCCCATATGCCTCACAGCTGATCTTTCAGCAAAAACTCTGCAGGACAGAAGGGAATGGCAGGATAATATTTAAAGTACTGAAAGGGAAAAATCTACAACCAGGATTACTATACTTGTCAAGGATCTCATTCAAAATTGATGGAAAAATAAAAAGCTTTTCAGACAAGCAAAAGCTAAGAGAATTCAGTACCACCAAACCAGCTTTACAACAAATGTTAAAGGGACTTATATAGTCAAGAAATCAAAGAGAAGAAAAAATATCTGCAAAATAAATCCCAAACAATTAAGAAAATGGCAATAGGAACATATATATCAATAATTACTTTAAATGCAAATGGTTAAATGCTCCAACCAAAAGACACAGACTGGGTAAATGGATACAAAAGCAAGACCCATGTATATGCTGTCTACAAGAAACCCACTTCAGACCTAAAGACACATATAGACTGAAAGTGAGAGGATAGAAAAATATATTCCATGAAAATGGGAAGCAAAAGAAAGCTGGAGAACAATCCTCATATCAGACAAAATAGACCTTAAAATAAAGAAGATTACAAGAGATAAGAAAGGACACTACATAATGATCAAGGGATCAAGCCAAGAGGAAGACATAATAATTGTAAATATCTAGGCACCCAACATAGAAGCACCTCAATACATAAGACAAACACTGACAGACACAAAAGGAGAAACTGACAGTTACACAATCATAGTAGGAGACTTTGACACCCCACTCACACCAATGGACAGATCACCAAAAAAGAAAATTAACAAGGAACATGTCTTAAATGATACATTAGATGAGAGGGATCTCATTGATATCTTCAGGACATCCCATCCAAATGCAGAAGAATACACCTTCTTCTCAAGTGCACATGATACATTCTCCAGGATAGACCACATCTTGGGTCACAAATCAAACCTCAGTAAATTTAAGAAAATTGAAATCTTATCAAGCATCTTCTCTGACAACAACACTATGAGACTAGATACCAATTACAAGAAAAAACCTGTAAGAAACACAAGCACATGGAGATTAAATAACACATTTCTAAATAACCAGCAAGTTACTGAAGAAATCAAAAGGGAAATAAAAAAGTTTCTAGAAACAAACAACAATGAAAACATGACAACTCAAAATGTATGGGATGCAGTGAAAGCATTTCTAAGAGGGAAGTTTATAGAAAGGCAATCCTACCTCAGACAAGAAAAACATCGAATAGACAACCTAACTTTACACCTAAAACAACTGGAAAAAGAAGACCCAACCCCCCGACCCCAAATTAGTAGAAGGAAAGAAATCATAAAGATCCAAGCAGAAATAATTGAAAAAGAAATGAACAAAATAATAGTAAAGATTAATAAAACTAAAAGCTGGTTCTTTGAGAAGATGAACTAAGATCATGGCATCTGGTCCCATCACTTCATGGCAAATGGGGAAACAGTGGAAACAGTGGCTGACTTTATTTTGGGGGCTCCAAAGTCACTACAGATGGTGATTGCAGCCATGAAATTAAAAGTGCCAAGGTCAGCAACCCAACAACACAAAGAGAGTAAAAGTTTTAAGCCAGTAGGAGACTGACATTTTAGATCATTAAAATCAAGGGGAAAAGGGTTTGATATCAGCATGAACTGGTTCACAGGAGAAAGCATTTGGCCTATCTACCCTAACATCTCATCTTTATAAAATGTTATCAAATTCATCTCTATATTTAAAGTGATGAAGGCTGTATCAGTTATTATGTTTGTCAGATTTGAAGCAGATTGGGCCAACTCCAAACCACAAGTGGATTATGCCCTTTTCCCCTAGACTTTCTAAACTGGGTTCTTTAAATCACTTCTTATTACTCTTTGAGCAGAAATTCAGGGTGAAAGTAGAGACAAGGGTGTGTCTTTGTTTAAAAACCCTAAATGGGCAGGGCTCTGGTCTTACATGGGCACCTCCCCCACTGTTGCCACCATTTTGCCGGCCACCCTTATCTCCAGCTTGTTGGAGAACACCCAAGGCAGGTCTCAATTCCTTGTCCTGCCTCACTCTCACTCTCAAAGGTGAGCATGGAGCAAGGGCAGATTGGCTGGACAATTAGCTGAGTATTGCCTGGCAGGAAGCTGGGTGCAGTTGGGGGACAGTGGATCCAAGCACTGCTTGGCTAGGGGAGGAGAGGGGGACAGTCTTCTGTTATTATACACACACCCTGGCATCTGTATGAGGCAGGTTAATGATCAGAATTGCTTGTGGCCTAGGATTTCCCTGGTGCTCCAGTGGCCAGGACTGTGCTCCCAATGCAGGAGGCCTGAGTTCCATCCCTGAAAGTGGAACTAGATCTCTTATGCCACTACTGAAGATCCTACACACTGCAAGGAAGATTAAAGATCTGGTGTGCAACAGCTAAGACCTGGCGCGCCACAGCTAAGACCTGGCGCAGCCAAATAAACAAATAAGATTTTTTTTTTTTTTTTTAAAGAATTGCCTGTGGTCTGAAGATGTCCAGATTGGGTGGCAGTGGGGACGAAAGGGCAGGGAGCACTGGGGGTGGATTCGGCAACACGTGGCTTAACTTCTTGAAGCCCTAGAGTGAAGGGGCACAGCTGACTGGGTCCTGTCCAGTACATGCGTACTACCACCTCCCATCATGGGACCTGGGAACATGGGGAGATTCTTACTAGGTTAGAACTGTTTAGCTCCTGACAGTGGCAGCAAAAGTGGGAACCATAATTAAGGAACTTTAAAATATATTTTATTCCTTTGGGATCACATTCCCCCATATAACACGTGTGTTAATTTGCTACAGCTCCTATAACAAAGTCCTACACAGGTAACAGCGTCAACGCTACAGGTATATTAGGGTACAGTCCTGCGGGTCAAAAGTCTAACAGGGTCTGCTGGGCTACGCTCATTCTGGAGGTACCAGGGCAGGGTTAGTCTACTATTCCAGCTTCTAGAAGCCCTTTCCTCCATCTTCAAAGCTAGAATGTGGTGTTGCCTGTCTTTTCGGTTTTTTTCTTTTTTTATAATAGTTTTATTTATTTCTTTATTTATTTTTGGCTGTGCTTCCTGGCAGTGCACAGGCTTCTCACTGGTGATTTCTTTTGTTGCGGAGCACAGGGCTCCACAGCGCAGGCTCAATAGTTGTGGTGCCCAGGCTTTGTTGCTCTGAGGCATGTGGGATCTTCCCAAACCAGTGATCAAACCTGTGACTCCTGCGTTGGCAGGCAGTCTTTACCACTGAGCCACTGGGGAAGCCCCTCCTCTCCTTTCTGATATCCTGTCTCCTTCTCCTCAGGCCCCTTGTGGTTACAGTGGGTCTGTCTGGATCATTTGGAATAATTGATCCGTCTCAAAACCCTCAATTTGATCATAGCTGAAGAATTCCTTAAACCAGGTAAGGAAACATATTTGCAGGTTCTGGGGATTAGGATTAGCGCCATTGTTCACTTTTACAAAGCAGTGAATCTGATTTTCCATCTTCACAATCTAATCTTCAAACCCATTTACAGAAATGCACAGACATATGTTATATTAAAGTTGAGGGCTACTTGCAATGAGGTAGAAAAAGATTTCATTAGAAAATAAAATATGCTCTCTGCTCCCAAGAGGTACTACTTGGTTTTGGTTTGTTTTAAAACCTCTCCTACTCTTTTAAAATAGAATGGAGAATCAGAAAATTGGGAAAGCAGAGGAGATACCGAGAAAGACAAAGCGACTAACGGGTATTCTAAGATCAAAGAGAGCACTAGTAAAGCTACTTCTTGTTTTTTAAGTGTGAACAGGTGGCAAATTATCTTATAAGAACTGTAAATAAAGGCAAGGGATTTTTAACTAAGTTGCCTCTGAACTTTATGTGTTTTTTTTCTTTCTTTTTTTCTGCTGAAGTCTTATTTGTTTCTGAAATTGAAAAAGTTTGTATCCAGGATAAAATTTGAATCTTTGATCCAAAAATAAAACATTATATATGATTATCAAATATTTCCTTGTCCTCACTTAAGGAAGCTGTTGTAGGACAATTGTCTGTGCTACTTAGTATTACTGGATATTTATCAGAATAAATTTGCTGACCCTTTTTAATCTAAAGGTAAATCTTTCTGGTGAGCAGATAGAAATATTTTCCTTAAACCAGAAATGAAATCAAGGTAAAATCAAATTGGAGTATATTACATTTAAGAAATTGAGAATGGGGTTTTTCTATATTTACTTAAACACGTGGCTTTACCAATGTTACTTAATATTTGTATATGGCCGCTTTCCTAGGGAGTTATACCATTTGTTGAAGGAAAAAATGATAACCAAGTGAGAAAGACAACTAACTTCTCTGTCAGTAATCCCTGTGATGGTATTTCTTCTTCCAGGAGGCCATCCTAAAGCATTATCTGGGGACAATGTGGCCTGCTTCTGGGTAAAATTCACAGGAATTTTAGATAAAAGTCCCAGCAAATTTAAATTGATAAAGTAAGTGTAAATGTCAGATTTCATCCTGTAGATAGGAAAGCAAAGGAATTCTAAATGCCCTTTTGGGACAGGTTGAATTTACTGACCCCTCAAGATAATATATCTAGGGGAAAACCTTTAAAGGGAACCACAGTCATATACAAATCTTCTCCTTTCTTCCTTCAGGGTCTCTTCCCCATACTCAGATCTATTGATCTAAATGATAGCAATATTTATATTTGTGTAGCATGTATTCTGTGTCAGATACTGCTCTGAGCATTTTACGTACAATATTTCATTTGATCCTTGATAACACTGTATAATTGGAGAAGGGCATGGCAACCCATTCCAGTATTCTTGCCTGGTAAATTCCATGGACAGAGGAGCCTGGTGGTCACAAAGAGTTGGACATGACTGAGCAACTAACAAAAAGTTGGCTTAAAGCTCAACATTCAGAAAACAAAGATCATGGTATCTGGTCCCATCACTTCATGGGAAATAGTTGGGAAACAGTGGAAACAGTGGCAGACTTTATTTTTGGGGGCTCCAAAATCACTGCAGATGGTGATTGCAGCCATGAAATTAAAAGACGCTTACTCCTTGGAAGGAAATTTATGACCAACCTAGATAGCATATTCAAAAGCAGAAACATTACTTTGCCAACAAAGGTCCATCTAGTCAAGGCTATGGTTTTTCCAGTGGTCATGTATGGATGTGAGAGTTGGACTGTGAAGAAAGCTGAGTGCTGAAGAATTGATGCTTTTGAACTGTGGTGTTGGAGAAGACTTTTGAGAGTCCCTTGGACTGCAAGGACATCCAACCAGTCCATTCTAAAGATCAACCCTGGGTGTTTGGAAGGACTGATGCTAAAGCTGAAACTCCAGTACTTTGGCCACCTCATGAGAAGAGTTGACTCATTGGAAAAGACCCTGATGCTGGGAGGGATTGTGGGCAGGAGGAGAAGGGGATGACAGAGGATGAGATGGCTGGATGGCATCACTGACTTGATGGACGTGAGTTTGAGTGAACTCCGGGAGATGGTGATGGACAGGGAGGCCTGGCGCGCTGCAATTCATAGGGTCACAAACAGTCGGACATGACTGAGCGACTGAACTGAACTGAACTGAGCAACTAACACACACACTCACAATGCTGTATTATGGATACTATTACCCTCCTTTTATAGACGAGGAAACCAAATTTTCCCAAGGTCATACAACAAAGTGACAGAGGCAGCTGGAGTATGAATGTTTGGCTGCAAATTCCACACCCTGAACCAATACACTGAAAATTTGCATCTTTTGCCAGGACACAGCTTCTAAATTCCAGGTGGAATTTTTGCATCATAGATATTAATAAGGAGTATAAATGTCACGGAACTCCCAGGTTAGCTGTTTTTGTTTCCCTCTGCCTGGTCATGGGATAAGAGGTGGCCCCTCCTGGATTTGAAGCAGGCTCCTTTCTCTACCCCAGCTGTGAATAGAGAGCCTTCAGGGTGCTGAATCACTCTGTGGTTTTCCTTCCCTGCTCTGGACTCACAGAGGCCTGTTTCACATTCAGTGAATTCTGTATCTGTCAGCCAACTTGTAAGCAGTGTGACTGTCACTAAAGAAATGAAGGAGTTTTACACCCTCTTTCAAAAGCAAACAAACCTGGACATCCCCCTGAATTTTGCAGTGAGCCCAGGATTGAAGGCGGCCCCCATGCTATGAAAGTGGACATTGTGTGGAGGAAAGGCAGTGTTGCTTTTGGAAGTTCAGGGGGACTTTCTAAGCTAACTTTGATCCCTTTTTCTGGCGCCCTGGCTCCCGAAATCACCCTCTGCTACCCAATCAGTTGATGAAACACTCTGAAGCTTTGATATGCTTGATTTGAGGTGCCAGGAATGCCTAGATGGTATGCATGACCCAGGGCTGTCACATGGGGTGGGGCTGCCGGTTGATCCACCCAAGAGAGCTCAGTCTGCTTACCCCTTGATGTTTGTGTAAACACAAAATCAGGTTTAAGTGAATCTGTGGAGGGCAACACGTGAAGGCAAAAAAGGGACCAACCATAACCCTTGTGCTAAGAGTAAAAGATGTTAAAGGCGGATTATGCTGATGGGGACTTCAGGTCCTATTTTGGCACTGGCTAGATCAGTTCTTCTCCTTCAGCCTGCCCCCTTAAGACACTACCCAGATACCTGGGTTCAAAGCTTGGAGCCTAGGAAAATTTCAGAATTTAGCACAGACGGCAGTGTGCAGACACAGATTTGGAAGCATGAGAAAAGGAGAGAAAAACTCTAGTTCCAAAGGCCAAAGCCTCTCTCTTCTTGTCCTCAATACCATCAGTTAATCTTCATTTGTTGTTATTCAGTTGCTAAGTCACGTCCAACTCTTTTGCAACCCCATGGACTGTAGTCTGCCAGGCTCCTCTGTCCATGGGATTTCCCAAGCAAGAATAAAGGGGTGGGTTGCCATTTCCTTCTCCAGGGGATCTTCCTGGACCAGGGATCGAACCCACATCTTCTGCTTTGGCAGGGGGATTGTTTACCCTTGAGCCACCAGGGAAGTCCAATTTCTTCCTTTACTTCTTCTTTTTCTTTTTTAAAAACACTGTTCAAGAGCAGAACAGTGACTTAATGGGTGACACAGAAAAAGAACAGCATTAGACACCAACAGTTCTCAGTGCTATGATTAGTAGTTGCTGCTGCTTGTCATAATACATCAGAAAAACAGCAACCCATCTGTTCCAAATTGATATAGCAAGGGCTCTGAGAGAAGTGTTTATCCAGCTTCTATGGGAAAGTGTCTGCATTTTATGGCATATTGACACGTGTGCCCGTGTAGCTAAAAGATGTCAGATGCCAGCTTACTACCTAGCTGTGTATCATGTAACATCTGTCACCACAATAGAAGAGTTTGACAAGTGGGCTGTTTCAGCATGAAAATGTCCATGTGGGAGGAAGACTCTCCTTTGCCGAAAGTGAAATGCCACTTCAAATCTCCAGCGCCACTTGGACTAGTCTGTACTGAGGATATAATGGGAAATGGAATCAAACCACCTCTCCAACCCACAAAACAAATTGCTCTAACACTATGTGTTGGCGTCTCCCAGGCACTTCTCACTGGTGGTAATTAGCAGCACATAAATGCTAATGACTAATTAGCTTGGCCTATTTGATTCAGGAGAATCAAAGTGAACTATTGTCCAAAAGCCTGACTTAACAGATAAATATAGACAGTAAAAGTGCAAATTTTAATAGCTTTCAATAACTCCTGGGTTTGGGGAGCAGTAGGGGCGGGGGTTGGGGGGATCGGGCAGGAGGGAGGGTATGTGAATAAAGTAATGTTATTTACATGTTTGGAGGAAGAACTGGGTAATTCTCAGCCTCTGATTGCCAAGGTCTCAGAAAAGAAATTTAATTCACAGAGACATATGAATTTTCTCTGTATACATTGATGTGAAGCTCTGTTTTTCCTCTGTTGTCAGAGGCTATAATACCTAAAACTTACTGCAGGAACATCTGGTATCCTTAATAAAACATGTCAGATAAATGGGTGGCTTCTGCACAGCATATGTGGATACAAGGGGAAATAAATAATTCACTTTTCTGGAAAAATATCAAGGTCAAAGAGATGCCTTTTTACAACAAGTTGTTAATGAGGTGTCACAAGGCTGCCTACTAAAGGCCTCCATACTGTGTCCTTCAGAGAGTGAAGATTCCAGAATTTCTATAAAGGATGGTTCAGGGACAGCAGTGAGTTACCACAATGGACTGGAGGGCTTGTCTGAAAGCTGCGTTGGCCAAAGAAGCATAGCTTTGACTTGTTGATTTGTGGTTTGGGTATATGTCTTTAGAGAAGGGAAGGTTATAGGGAATGAAAGTCCCCCCTTCCTGTCCCTAAGGGACCTTCTGGAAGGGCACTAGGGGGTGGGGTTGCGGGAACTGCTTTTTGGAATATTTTTATTCCCTACTGGATTTCTTCACGTACCTGATGTAATCAATTTTTCTTAGAGAAACCAGGAGGAGGGCTTGGATTTTTGTTAGTTTATCTTACATTTAAGCGCCTGTATTCAAATCTTGTTGATTCATTTTATATAACTGAAATGTTTTTGTCCACTGGGACATTGGAGTAAAGTTTAGCTTCGCTTTTATATTATTTTCAGTCCTTTAAAGCAGTTAAAATGGTTCTTCAGGGATGAAATCGCATACATATAACCTTTCTCAACTTCACACAAGCACCTAAAAGCTGAATGGCACACATCTTACTAACTCAGAGTCTTGTCATTTTATTTTGACGACATTGTAAGCAGGGACCTAGGATACTCAAATTTATATTCTAATTCCAATTTCTCAACATCAGACTCATCGTAAGATATATATTATAATAAAGCCCCACCAAAAGTAGTGTGAACTTTGGTTTTTCTTTCAAGCTAATATATTTGTATACCCCATATACTGCTGTTAAACTGTAATATGTAAACACAACAGTACTATGAGATCCAGAATCACTTAAGAGTTCTGGTTATTGAAAATGTGACTTGGGAACTCCCTGGCAGTTCAGTGGTTAGGATACTATTCTTTTACTGCAGGGGGCCTGGGTTCAATCCCTCAATGGGGACCTGAGATTTCACAGGATGCTCAGCATAGCCAAAAAAAGAAAGAAAGAAAATGCAACTCGATTCTGACCATGTCAGCCAAGCATCTTGTCACTTCTGAAATCCTGGTTACAATAAAACTGAGGAGATAAGTTAATATTCTTAGGCCCCTGTCAGAGATTACTTCAAAACCCTAACATAGTTTAGAAAAACAACCTTCAACGTCACTGCATAATCTCATCATACACATATCACAAACACCAGGGCCAAACAGACAGGATAACAGCCTAGCACCCCTTCAAAAGAAACTGTAAACATCTACCCCAAAAGGGGTGATTTACTCGCCTGAGGGCTGGCTGAGTAGTTTACAGTTCACATAATGCTATTTGGAACTTCATTTTCATGGGCAAGAGTTTTTCTTGGAATAGTCATGTTCTACTAATGCAGATAGTGAATAGTAATGTCACGTTAATAAAGACAGCAGACTATGTGGGTACAGATGGTTGGGTCTCATTATGAAAATAGCAAAATGTACAAGAATAAGATGCTGTGAGATCATCATTCTTTCCTCACCCCATACTCATCCTTTTTCTTGTATTTTTCTGTTTCATTTCATCTGTTTCATGATGTTTCTACCCATCCTGACAGCCAGGCTGAACACCAGAGGACCTGCCTTGACTCTTGGCTAATGTTTAAACTCTTCTGCCTCTTTAAGGTGCTATATGTTTCCTGAATCCTTTGGCTCCTCATCATTCTTCGTGCAAACTCTCCTCCTTCCTCACCCAGCTATAGCAATACCTCCTAACTTCCTATCTCAAGTCAGGTAAGTATCCCCTGCATTAGCAAGTAGATTCTTTATCACTAAGCCACCTGGCTTCCCTTATGTGTGTGTGTGTGTGTGTGTGTGTGTGTGTTAATTGCTCAGTCGAGTCCAACTCTTGTGACTCCATGGATTGTTGCTTGCCAGGTTCCTCTGTCCATAGGGATTCTCCAGGCAAGAATCCTGGAGTGGGTTGCCATTCCCTACTCCATCCCTTATGTATAGTAGTGTACATATACTAATCCCAAACACCTAGTTTATCCCTCCCCCCTCCACCTTTCCCCTTTGGTAACTATAAGTTTGTTTTCTAAGTCTGTGAATTTGTTTCTGTTTTGTAAATATGTATCTTTTTAAAAAATATTTCACATATGAGTGCTAAGAGTTCTGACTTCGCTTAGTATGATAATGTCTAGGTTCATCCATGTTGCTCTAAATGGCATTATTACATTTTTTTAATGGTTGACTAATAATCCATTGTATTTATGTACCACATCTTCTTTCTATTCATCTGTTGATGAACATTTAGGCTGCTTCCAAGTCTTGGCTATTGTAAATGGTGCTGCAATGAACAGTGGGGTACATGTATATTTTTGAAATATGGTTTTTTCCAAATATATGCCCAGGACTAGGATTGCTAGATCAAATGGTAGCTCAATTTTTAGTTCCTTAAGGAATCTCCATACTATTCTCCGTAGTGACTGTACCGATTTACAATCGGCAATACATTCAATAGATAGCTCTAACCCCTACCCCACTGCTAACTCACTGCCATTTTACTTCTGAGTGAGTAGTGACATCATTTCTGTCCTTGGACTAACTAAAGAGATAAAAGACAAGGTGATAATCAGCGATGAGGGGAGGATAACAAGAGCACATATTAACTGGAGATCAAGAACGCTGATTCTTTTAAAATGGAGTCAAACTTTTTTAACAAGCAATGTTTCCAAGTAAAAGAGTACCTACAAAAGTGGGAGTCGAAAAGAGTTGGACACAGTTGAGCAACTGAGCACGCACCCACAAATGTACGCATTGCTGCTGCTGCTGCTGCTAAGTTGCTTCAGTTGTATCTGACTCTGTGCAACCCCAGAGACGGCAGCCCACTAGGCTCCCCTGTCCCTGGGATTCTCCAGGCAAGAACGCTGGAGTGGGTTGCCATTTCCTTCTCCAATGCATGAAAGTGAAAAGTGAAAGTGAAGTTGCTCAGTCGTGTCCGACTCTCAGCGACCCCATGGACCGCAGCCTACTAGGCTCCTCCGTCCATGGGATTTTCCAGGCAAGAGTACTAGAGTGGGGTGCCATTGCCTTCCCCAGATGTACGCATTACCATATATAAAATAGGTAATTGACAAAGACCTAGTGAATAGCACAGAGAACTATACTCAATATACACTCAATATCCTGTAGTAATCTAGATGGGAAAAGAATCTGGGAAAGAATAGATAAATGTATACGTGAATCACTTTGCTGTATCCTTGAGATGAACACAGCATTGTCAGTATATGTCAATATATATTGGCAACTATATGCCAATATAAAATAAAAATGACTTATGAAAAAAAGAGTAAAAAGAAACAAGAAGTCCCACTTTACTCCAGTTTTATCGCCTGTGGATACTGTTGGCGTCCTGCTCAGATTGCTTTCATCCCTTTCACCCCCTCTGTTCGTCTGCCCCTGAACTGTGCATGCTTTTCTGGGACTGTAATGGAAAGAGGACTGTCCTTTGGCAATGGAGCTGCCTAGCCCACAGGAAAAACAGGAACTGCCCAAGAGTCTTTATTTCCCCCAGAGTGGCCACAAGAGGACAACTAACCGGTGTGGGAGTACAAGACAGCAGCTACTTTCCTAAAGGTGGGCAAATTCTGAGGCGTAATTGTTCTTTTCTGCTGAAGTACAGTTGATTTATAATGGAGTATTAGTTTCAGGTGTACAGCACAGTGATTCGGTTCTTGCTATTGTTTAGTTGATAAGTCACATATGACCCTTTTGCCACCCTGTGGACAGTAGCCCACCAGGCTCCTCTGTCAGTGGGATTCTCTGATAACTCAGTGGGTAAAGAATCCACCTGCAATGCAGGAGACTCGAGTTCAATCCCTGGGTTGGGAAGATGCCTTGGAGGAGGAAATGGTAACCCTTTCCGGTATTCTTGCCTGGAGAATCCCATGCACAGAGCTGCCTGGCAGGTTACAGTCCATAGCATCGCAGAGTCAGACATGACTTGATCGACTAAGCACACACACGCACACTTTTCCAAATTCTTTTCCCTTTTATAGGTTATCATGAAATATTGAGTAGAGTTCCCTGTGCTACACAGTAGGTCCTTGTTCATTCTCTATTTATATATAATAGTGTGCATATGTTATTCCCAAACTCCTATTTTATCCTTCCCATCAAGCCCCACTCCCCTTTGATAACCATAAGTTTGCTTACTATGTCTGAGGATCTACTTCTGTCTTTGTATGGCTTACTTTACTTAATGTGATAATCTCTAGGTCCATCCATGCAAATGGCATTATTTCATTCTTGTGTGTGTGTGTGGGGGGGGGCTGAGTAATATTTTGTGGTATATATGTATTGTACCTCATCTTCTTTGTCTAAACATCTGTTGATGGATATTTAGGTTGCTTTCATGTCTCAGCTATTGTAAATAGGGCTGCTATGAACTAAGGTGTATTTTTCAGGCTGAATCTAGGACTTAACTTGAAACTGTTCCTCTGTTTGACTTCTTAGCTTCCCCTATCCTGTTTCTCCTACTTCCTTATTGGCTTCTTCTGGAATCATTTCCTTAAAAAAAAAAAAAATCACTTGAATGTAAACCCTTGGTTCAGGGTCTGCTTCTGGGAGAACCCCTGAAAAGTCTCTTCATCAGAAATCCATCTGAAATAAAGATTGGACTATGTCACTCTCCTGCTGAAGCCTTCATAAGTACTTGTTACTTAGGTGACATCTTTATGCGACATTAGAGGTTGGCAGCTATCAGCATTACCTACTAAGTCTCTCCTAGCCCAGTATCTTAACCTAGGAAGCAGTGGGGTTGAACAGCTCCCTTGTCTCCTGCTTGGTTTCTGATGTTCTCATTATCTAAGAAATTTCTAGAAGCCCCTCAGCTTCCACAGCTCCCCGGATGGGTTGAGGCTCCCCTTTTGTACTCTTGTAATAACCTATCAATCACTTTCAAATGTGTTCCATTTACTACATTGTATTACAATTCTCTTGTTTGTCTCCCCAGCTAGAGAGCGACACCCTCAAAATCAGGGAGTGTGCCTTCACCATTTTAAAATCCCCACTGGCTAGCACAGTGCCTAACACATAGAAGGCTATCATTAAAAAGTTTTTGAATGAATTCACATAACAGCTTTCTCGTGCGGAGTAAGCAGAGACAGGAAAGTAATTATAGCAGTATGTGCTCCAATTCTATCACATGGAAACTAGAAACACACTCTTAGAATAATAAAAATGGCAAAGACTTTCAAAATATTTATGCTTCTGGCAGTCAGGGTGTCACTATAGTGGTTAAACTGATTAGGCATAGGTGTTAGGACTTTATCCTGTAATAATATATACCTTGGACTTTTTTGCTCAAAATTCTTTTACTCCATCATAGATTATATAACTGGCTGGTTAGAGCCTTTATGTAACCATTGTTTTTTTTTTTAGTGGCTTTGTTTACAAAATATTTTTTTTAACTTAGTGGTTTTTGTGGACTACACAGGACTGCTCCCTGACCTACCTCCTGCATCAGGAACACAGCCTACTAGTTCCACAGCAACCACTCAGCACCATGCCTCATTCCTTGGCTGGGTTGGCATAAGTGAAAATGCCACAGGAAAAATAAGAGAGAGCGCTAAAATAAGCTCCCTTGGTTTCATCCTGCCAAAAACTATTTGGGAGAGTAATTCAACATCCATCAAATGTGCAAATGTCAAAATTAGGCAGAAAAGAAATGTATTTGCTATTTTTAAGGAGAAGCCACATCCCATTAATTGGAGAAGAGTGTTTGCAACATTCAGAAACTTGACAATAGGGTTTGTGGTGGGGGGAGCCAGGGTCCCAGTGAGGAGAGAGGTCAGAGCAAACGTGCTCCACAGACATTCAGCCGGGCGGGGGGAGGTTTTCCTTTATCGACAAGTGGTCCACATCTGGAAGACAGAGAGTGCTGGGAGCACCAAGAGACGAACAACACAATCCAGGGTCCTTTCCTGTCTTAATGTTGCTCAGATTACGGCCTACATGTCACTCACTCCCATCCCCTCTTGCCTACTCAGGGACATCGTTATCTTTTCTCTTCCCCACATCATCACTTTGTCCTTTCTACCGAATCATACCCATCAGTATCAATGCAGCTATTTCTTCTATGTGTCTCCAATCCTTTCTTTATCTTCCCTTTCCCCCAGTGGCTCCTGTGCCATTTCACTTCTCCCTTTCTAACAAAAGTCCTTTTAAGTTTTCTCTATTACTGTCTCTAATTTCTTTCCTCATGTTCTCAGTTTATCCCTCTCCAGTGAGGTTTTTGCTCTCTTTCTCCATCAAAACCTGCCATTATCAAGGTACCATTGGTCATCACATTGCTAAAACCAATAGTCAGTTCTCAGTCCTCCACTTACTTGATCCATCAGCAGCATTTAGCACAGCTGCTCATGCCCTCTTTAAAAACACTTCCTTACCCTTCAGGACTTCTAGGAAAATGTGCCTCCTGGATTTCCTCCTAGCTCACTGGTCCCTCTTTCTCTGTCTCTATGCTGATTCCTCTTCATCTGTTTGGCTTCTTGACATTGAAGTGATGTATACTCAGTCCTTTGAACTGTTTTCTCTCTACTTTCTTAATGAGTTCATCCATTTTGTGCTTTAAACACTCTTTCCATGCTAATGACTGCCAAAGCTATATTTTCAGTCTAGAATTCTCCCTGATCTCTAGATTCATCTCCACTTGGGTGTCTCAGAGGCATCTCAAACTTAGCATGAACTCCAAATGAATTCCTGGTCTTTCCCTGAAAACCTCTCTGAAGTTTCCTCCCATTTCAGTGCTGAGAGTTGCATAGGCTTAAGGTTTAGGACTCATCCTCAGTTTCCTCTTTTACTCATGCTTCAACTCCAAGTCGTGAGCAAACCCTCTTGGCTTTACGTTCAAGATCAACCCAAATCTGACCATGTCTCACCATCTTCATTATTGCCATCATGGTCTAACTCTCACCATCATCTCTCTGCTAGATTTTTGCAATAACCTCCTAATTGGTTTCCCTGCTTCTCCCTACTTAAAAACTACCCCGACACCACATTCCCATGCATTCCCTATCTCCTCAGTTATTTTCCCCCTGACCACTTACATCATATGTATATGATACAGTTCAAAGCACTTCTTATTTGAAGTGTACATTTTGATGAGTCTGACAGATTTATACACCTATAACTACTACCACAATCAAGATATAGAACATTTCCATCATGCTAAAAGATTTGCCCCCGCTTTTTTTTTTTTTTTTTTGCAGTAAATTTATCTCTCCAATCCTGGCTCCAGGCAACTGCTGATGTGCTTTTTAATGACAGGGATGGAAGTGAGAGAAAGAACATGTTTTATCCTAATAGAAAAGATCCAGTAGAGAAGAAAAATAGATCATGCAGATCACTATAGATTGTATTTGCTTTTTCTGCTGCTGCTGCTGCTGCTAAGTCGCTTCAGTCATGTCCGACTCTGTGCAACCCCAGAGACGGCAGCCCACCAGGCTCCCCTGTCCCTGAGGTTCTCCAGGCAAGAACACTGGAGTGGGTTGCCATTGCCTTCTCCAATGCATGAAAGTGAAAAGTGAAAGTGAAGTCGCTCAGTCGTGTCCGACTCTTAGCAACCCCATGGACTGTAGCCTACCAGGCTCCTCTGTCCACGGGATTTTCCAGGCAAGAGTGCTGGAGTGAGTTGCCGTTGCCTTCTCCTTGCTTTTTCTAGAATTTTACATAAATGGAATTGTTGCTGTATGTACTCTCTTGTGTCTGGTATCTTTTATTTAAATTAATTTTTATTGGAGTATGAAAAGGCAAAATGATAGGATACCAAAAGAGGAACTCCCCAGGTCATTAGGTGCCCAATATGCTACTGGAGATCAGTGGAGAAATAACTCCAGAAAGAATGAAGGGATGGAGCCAAACCAAAAACAATACCCAGCTGTGGATGTGACTGGTAACAGAAAAAAGATCCGATGCTGTAAAGAGCAATATTGCGTAGGAACCTGGAATGTCAGGTCTGTGAATCAAGGCAAATTGGAAGTGGTCAAATGAGATGGCAAGGGTGAACGTCGACATTCTAGCCATCAGCGAACTAAAATGGACTGGAATGGGTGAATTTAACTCAGATGACCATTACGTCTACTACTGCGGGCAGGAATCCCTCAGAAGAAATGGAATAGCCATCATGGTCAACAAAAGAGTCCTAAATGCAGTACTTGGATGCAATCTCAAAAACGACAGAATGATCTCTGTTTGTCTCCAAGGCAAACCATTCAGTATCACAGTTATCCAAGGCTATGCCCCAACCAGCAACGCTGAAGAAGCTGAAGTTGAACGGTTTTATGAAGACCTACAAGACCTTTTAGAACTAACACCCAAAAAAGATGTCCTTTTCATTATAGGGGACTGGAATGCAAAAGTAGGAAGTCAAGAAACACCTGGAGTAACAGGCAAATTTGGCCTTGGAATGCGGAATGAAGCAGGGCGAAGACTAATAGAGTTTTGCCAAGAAAATGCACTGGTCATAGCAAACACCCTCTTCCAACAACACAAGAGAAGACTCTACACATGGACATCACCAGATGGTCAACACCGAAATCAGATTGATTATATTCTCTGCAGCCAAAGATGGAGAAGCTCTATACAGTCAACAAAAACAAGACCAGGAGCTGACTGTGGCTCAGATCATGAACTCCTTATTGCCAAATTCAGTCTTAAGTTAAAGAAAGTAGGGAAAACCGCTTGGAGAAGGAAATGGCAACCCACTCCAGTGTTCTTGTCTGGAGAATCCCAGAGACGGGGGAGCCTTGTGGGCTGCCGTCTCTGGGGTCGCACAGAGTCGGACACGGCTGAAGTGACTTAGCAGCAGCAGCAGCAGCAGCAGGGAAAACCGCTAGACCACTCAGGTATGACCTAAATCAAATCCCTTATGATTATACAGTGGAAGTGAGAAATAGATTTAAGGGCCTAGATCTGATAGATAGAGTGCCTGATGAACTATGCAATGAGGTTCGTGACATTGTACAGGAGACAGGGATCAAGACCATCCCCATGGAAAAGAAATGCAAAAAAGCAAAATGGCTGTCTGGGGAGGCCTTACAAATAGCTGTGAAAAGAAGAGAAGTGAAAAGCCCAGGAGAAAAGGAAAGATATAAGCATCTGAATGCAGAGTTCCAGAGAATAGCAAGAAGAGATAAGAAAGCCTTCTTCAGCAATCAATGCAAATGAATAGAGGAAAACAACAGAATGGGAAAGACTAGAGATCTCTTCAAGAAAATTAGAGATATCAAGGGAACATTTCATGCAAATATGGGCTCGATAAAGGACAGAAATGGTATGGACCTAACAGAAGCAGAAGATATTAAGAAGAGGTGGCAAGAATACACGGAAGAACTGTACAAAAAGGATCTTCACGACCCGGATAATCAAGATGATGTGATCACTAATCTAGAGCCAGACATCTTGGAAAGTGAAGTCAAGTGTTAGAAAGCACCACTACGAACAAAGCTAGTGGAGGTGATGGAATTCCAGTTGAGCTATTTCAAATCCTGAAAGATGATGCTGTCAAACTGCTGCACTCAATATGCCAGCAAATTTGGAAAACTCAGCAGTGGCCACAGGACTGGAAAAGGTCAGTTTTCATTCCAGTCCCAAAGAAAGGCAATGCCAAAGAATGCTCAAACTACCGCACAATTGCACTCATCTCACATGCTAGTAGAGTAATGCTCAAAATTCTCCAAGCCAGGCTTCAGCAATTTGTGAACCGTGAACTCCCTGATGTTCAAGCTGGTTTTAGAAAAGGCAGAGGAACCAGAGANATTACTTTGCCGACTAAGGTCCGTCTAGTCAAGGCTATGGTTTTTCCTGTGGTTACATATGGATGTGAGAGTTGGACTGTGAAGAAGGCTGAGCGCTGAAGAATTGATGCTTTTGAACTGTGGTGTTGGAGAAGACTCTTGAGAGTCCCTTGGACTGCAAGGAGATCCAACCAATCCATTCTGAAGGAGATCAACCCTGGGATTTCTTTGGAAGGAATGATGCTAAAGCTGAAACTCCAGTACTTTGGCCACCTCATGAGAAGAGTTGCCTCATTGGAAAAGACTCTGATGCTGGGAGGGATTGGGGGCAGGAGGAGAAGGGGACAACCGAGGATGAGATGGCTGGATGGCATCACAGACTCGATGGACGTGAGTCTGAGTGAACTCCAGGAGTTGGTGATGGACAGGGAGGCCTGGCGTGCTGCGATTCATGGGGTCACAAAGAGTCGGACACGACTGAGCGAGTGAAATGAACTGAACTGAACTGATAGTTGCTTTAGTCCTTGATGCTGGGAAAGATTGAGGGCAGGAGAGGAGGGCATCAAAGGATAAGATGGCTGGATAGCATCACTGATGCAATGGTCATGAACTTGGGCAAACTTTGGGAGATGGTGAGGGACAGAGAGGCCTGGCATGCTGCAGTCCATGGGGTCACAAAGTATTGGACACGACTGGGTGGTAAGCAACAATAGTTGCTTTACAATGTTGTATTAGTTTCTACTGTACAGCAAAGTGAATCAGCTAGGCCTATACATACATCCTCTTTTTAGGATTTTCCTTCCCATTTAGGTCACCCTGAGCACTAAGTAGAGCTCCCTGTGATATACAGTAAATTCTCATTAGTTATCTATTTTGTATATGTAGTATATATATGTCAATCCCAATCTCACAATTCATCCTACTCCCCACTTCCCCCCTTAATATCCATACATTTGTCATCTGTGTCTATTTCTGCTTTACAAATAAGTTCATCTGTACCATTCTTCTAGATTTCACATATAAGCAATTTTATATTAATACAATATTTGTTTTTCCCTTTGACTTACTTCACTCTGTATGACAGTCTCTAGGTCCATCCATATCTCTGCAAATGGCACAATTTTGTTCCTTTTAGTGGCTGAGTAATATTCCATTGTTTCTATGTACCGTGTTGTCTTTATCCATTCCTCTGTTGATGGAGATTGCTTTCATGTCCTGGCTATTGTAAACAGTGCTGCAGTGAACATTGGGGTGCATGTGTCTTTTTGAATTATGGTTTTCTCTGGGTATATGCCCAGGAATGAGATTGCTGGGTCATATGGTAATTCTATTTTTAGCTTTTCAAGGAACATCCATGCTGTTCTTCATAGTGGCTGTATCAATTTACATTCTCACCAACTGTGTAAGAGAATTCCCTTTTTCCACACTCTCCCCAGCATTCATTGTTCATAGATTTTCTGATGATGACCATTGTGACTGGTGTGAGGCGATACCTCACTGTAGTTTTGATTTGCATTTCTCTAATAATTAGGGATGTTGAGCATCTTTTCATGTGTTTGTTGGCCATCTGTATGTCTGCTTTGGAGAAGTGTCTATTTAGGTCTTCTGCCCATTTTTTGATTGGGTTGTTTGTTTTTGATCTTAAGCTGCATGAGCTGTTTGCATATTTTGGAGATTAATTCCTTGTCAGTTGCTTCATTTGCACATATTTTCTCCCTTTCTGGGGATTTTATTTTCCTCCTGTTTATGGTTTCCTTTGCTGTGCAAAAGCTTTTTAGGTTTAATTGGGTCCCAATGTCTGTTGTTTTTTATACAGCATTTTTTTTTTCTTTGAGATTCGTTCATGTTGTTGGATGTTATCAGTGATTCATTCCCTTTTATTTGGGGGTAGTATTTGATTTTAAGGAATATACCACAACTTGTTTCTTGAACTGCTAGTTGATGACCATTTGGATTATTTTCAAGTTGGAACCCTTATGAGTAAAGTTGAATGAATGCTAATAAAACATTTGTGTGCAAAACTTTACATGGATATGTTCTCAGTTTTCTTCGGTAAATACTTAGAATTTCTAGGTCATATCATAAGTATATATTTAACTTTATAAGAGACTGTCAAATTGTTTTCCAAAGTTATGGTACCATTTTACCTTCCCACCAGCAGTGTATACATTCTTGTTGCTCTACACTCTTGGTGACACTTGATATTTTCAGTCTTTTTACACTCAGCTCTTCTGGTGGGTGTGTACTGGTATCTCCTTGTGGTTTTAATTTGCATTTCTCTCTGACTGATAATATTAAGTGTCTTTTCATTTGCTGACCAGCCATCCAAACATCTTCTGGTAAAGTATCAGTTCAAATCATTTGCTGGTGTTTTTCACTGGGTTACTGTTTCTCAATTGAGTTGTAAGCTGTTCTCTATAGACTCTGGACCCAAGTCCTTTGTCAACAATTTGCACTACATTTATTACCTCTTAGGACATAGAGTGCTTTTCTTTTTCTTAATGGTATCTTTTGAAAAGAAGTTACAATATTTTAAAATTTTTGATGAAGTCCAACTTATGTTTTTTCTTTTAGTATTCAAGTTGTTTGTGTCCTAAGAAATCCTTGCTTTCATCAAAGTTACGGAGAATTTCTCTTATAAAGTATGTTTTGCTTATTTTTTGTCTCCCACAAGATAAAAAATGCTGTTTTTTCTTTTATTATTTGAGTTGTTTGTGTCCTAAGAAATCCTTGCTTTCATCAAAGTTACGGAGAATTTCTCTTATAAAGTATGTTTTGCTTATTTTTTATTTGCCATAAGATAAAAAATGCTACCAAATGGCCCAAAGTGGTAGAGAATTATTTAAATATTTGACATAACTGTGCATGTCTATATTTTCCAATTTATAGCATACCAGACTTTGCTATCTTACCTCGCTGATGAGTTTCTATAGGCAAGCACTACAGTATGGTGGTTAAGAGTAAAGACATGCAAATTAGACAGACCTGAAACTGAAATCTGCTGTTCATGCACAGTGGCCTTGACTGGGTAAGTCACTTAACTTCTCAGAGCCTCTTTCCTCATAGGCAAAATGGAAAGAATGATGATTTAATGATATAATACACATAATCCTGGGCACATAGATAGAGTTGCATGAATTTTAGATGCCATCATCATCATCATTATTATTATTAAAGTAAATTTGAAGCCTCCAGGGTGAACTTAGCCATCCGGCTACAGTAAGTAGTATTTATAAAATAGAAGTTTAAAGTATTGCTATGATTATTATTAAATTATTATCGAAGCATTTCCCAAATAGAAATAAGCCACACATTTCACAGTAGGCAGTATGTTTTCCTAACAAAAATTTGGGGGTGTTTGTAATCTGTTAGAGCCATATGTCAACAGATTCCTCCCAAACTAAGAATAGAATAACCTCAAATTATTTTTTACCACAAAAGGACCATCTAAAAATGTCTTGGCTGGTACTGCTTCTGTTTCATAAAGTCAGGTTTGGAAAAGTTCTTGCAAATTTAATGTATTTGTAGCAATTGCTTATTTGTTCTCTTTTCATCCTTGACCACTGCAACCATTCATCAGTCACATGCTAGATCTTGGGACAGAATATTACTTATTTGCTATATTTCTTTCTCATTCACCTTCTCTGATAACACATTAACAAATGATTTGGAGAGCTTGTAGGCAAGTTAGCAACATAGTTAGGTCCTCCTCATTATTTGTACATCATTTATAATTAAATTGACTTGTCACATTTAGAATCTAGAACTGAATATTTAATAAGCAAGCTGTGCTCAAACATTGGTTGCATTTAATAAACAAATATTTTAAACCAGCCATTCAAGAAGGATAACTTTGGGGTTTCTTCTGATAACTGCTAAACCATATGCACAGAAGTCTCTTATTTGTTCTACTATGACTTTCCCAGAGGACGTAAACGCAGTAAAAACTGATTTTGATGTAAATAGGCTGTGATGACCCAGGGGCTTTTGCCGTTTGGATTGCTTTAAACCTGCATTGCTTGGGCAGCAGTGCTTACTCTCCAGTGAAACATCCTGAAAGCACAAAATGACTCACACTCTCACTGATCCATCTGCTTCAATTCAAAGCACACGAGCTACACACAGCTTAGTTTTGACTGTTGTAGTATAGTTAAGTAGGATTTAGCTAAATGTTTGTTTGCTTCCTTCAGTTCAGTTCAGTTGCTCAGTCATGTCTGTCTCTTTATGACCCCATGGACTGCAGCACGCCAGGCTTCCCTGTTCATCACCAACTCCCAAAGCCTGCTCAAACTCAAGTCCATTGAGTAGGTGAGGCCATCCAACCATCTAATCCTCCATCATCCCCTTCTTCTGCCCTCTTGCTTCCTTATTCTTGAATTATATTCTATTTCCCCCATGTTTGCTCAGGGCATAATATTCCTTTTGGGGGGTTAGGAAAGTTGGTTCTTGTCAGAACAGAATTATTCTGCTTTCTGATCCGCTTTCACGTCACATCGAAGTCTCTGGGTGTCAATTGTGCTGTTTTCTATTTCTCCACTTCTTTTGGGTGTCGCAGGAGGCTGCCCCTGTGGGGGACCAACAGCTGTGTCAAGTGAAGCCTAGGGAATTATGACCAGCAGGACAAAGGGAGCAGGTTTCTTCTGGCCAAACAGGTGCTACTTTTCTTAAGCATGAGAGGAGTGACATTGGGACCCCACCAAAGCCCGTTGCCTTTGGTGAATTATAGCTTGATTCCCTGGGCTTTATTCTACACATAAATAAGTCTCATTACTTGTTCTTTCAGTGCCCCTAAGAGAGCAATCATTTTAGATGATCCACTTTCTATGTCTTTCTAATGTGAATGGGTTCCTGATCATTTTTTGTGAACTGATGTGATGGAGAGGCGATATAGGAGGGAGGCAAAACCAAACAGAATGCAAGATCACTGGTTGCATGAGGAGGGATGTAGGGCCACTGAAGGATAGGGAAAAAAAAAGAACGCCAAATTGCAAATCTTCATACTTTCCAACTGGTCTGAATAATGGAAGAGGCCTTTGCAGTGACCAGGCAGACAGCCTAAAGCAGTGGTTCTACACTGTTCTCGACATTAACATCACCCAGAAGGTTCTAACACTGCCTACATCTGGGATCCACCCCTCACCCTCCAACGAGGCTGATTTGATTGGCCTGGGATGGGGCCAGAGATCAGTGTATCATTCCCTCTCCCAGTGCCTTTCAAATGCAGCTGGGGTTAAGAACCTCAGTGCAAAGGAAGCTTCAGGAGTCCCCAAGAGTGGGGATCCCCACTTTGGTATCTTCTCTTAAGGAGCCTGGGGAAGTCCTAAGGACTGTTCAGCAATGGAAGAAATCCCCACTTCTATTTTGTGGGAAGAGGAGGAGGAGATGGCCTGTCATCACCCCTGGAAACTCCCTGGGGCCTTTGACTCTTCCTGATCTCTCCATACAGATAGTCGCCACAGACTGCCTTCCCAGCGAAGCACGACCATTTTTTCACATTCTTTCGGAACCAAATTCCTTTGGAGAGATTTACAATGAATCTTTTCTCAAGGTAGATTTCAGGCAAGTTGGTATTGGTTATAACCAGTTTGGCTTGGTGTGGATGGAGACCTATTTCTCCAGCACTAGGAAAGCCTGTGGGGTTTTATGGCCTGTTTCTTGAACACAGGCACAATGCAGTTTTGAACCACAACAGGTATGGAGAAAATGTGTCGTGATCAAATCCAGCTTAAAATCAGGCGACTGATTCTGTGCTTCTATGGGGTCGCAGAGTTGGACACGACTGAAGTGACTTAGCAGCAGCAGCAGATTAGAACAAATAACAACAAAAAGCTGCATCAATTTTCTCATCTGAAAGATGGGATGGCAAAGACCTGCCTTTCCTGTCAAAGATCTGTTTAGGAAGATTAAATTAGAAAATGTAGGTGAGTTTAGTTAAAAACTCTATGTTTCTCTTCAGAGGTGAAATACTGGATAGTCCAGTTGCAGTCTGGTTTTCAATTTAGAATTCATTGCATTGAAAGAAACCTACCTTCTTTAGCCAATTTCCAAATCTCAGGAGGGCATGGAAGATGAAAATGCTTATATTAGCTCACACATGTGAATCAAGATTTGGTAAAAATACCTTGCTTGCACTGGTAAAGGTTTTAAGTTTTTTTTTTTTTTTTTAACTTTTCAGAGATTTGAGCCATTTTATATTTTAATCACTTGGTAGAAAATAATCTCCAAATCTAAGAAATTTTCAGCATGTAGACTGTCCCAATTTTTTCTGGACTCAAATTACTCACATCCTCTTTAGTGAATCCAAGACTTTAAAAAAAAAATCATTTCATTCTTAAGTACTTCAATATTAAAACACTTTGGGGGTAAATGGTAGTGGTTTTAATGGTGCTAAATGTGGAAACACAGTTACCCTGGCATCTAGCTGAAAGTCACATGACTTATTTTTAGCACTAGGACTTGAAACTTTTGAGCTCTTCAATTTTATTAGAAAGAAGTAATTCCCCCACCCTTTTTAACAGTTCATTAAAAAAATGTATCACGTCTCATAAATAAATGTGTTTTGTTAAAAACAATACCAAATAGTTGCTATTTGGGATTGGTTCTCATCAGTCAGGGGATAAATAAGTTGTAGAAAAGAGTCATAAAGTCAGAGAACTAGATGAGACTTGATTATCTTGTCCAGCTCCCTCATTTAAAAATATTTATTTATTTATCTGGCTGCCTGGAGTCTTGGTTTTGACGTGCAGGGTCTTCTGCTGTGGCTCATGGACTCTCGCTGTGGCCTGTGCTGTGGCTCTGGAGGACTTTGGAGCAGCTGGGCTTCAGGAATCGTGGCATGTGGGCTTAGTTGCTGTGTGGTAGGTGGGGTGTTAGTTCCCCAATCAGGGGTTGACTGAACCTGGGTCCTCTGCATTGCAAGGCTGATTTTTAACCACTGGACCACCAGGGAAGTCCCCTCCCTCATTTTAAAGATGAAGAAAATAAGATCTAGAGATAAACAGATATTTGTAATATATATATTTATATAACATATTTATGTATATTTATAGTATATATGCTTATATTGTATATATTTATAATATATGTCTATATATAAATATGTATGGTTATATATATAATTTTTAAAGCTTGTTTTCACTGTCTGGAACTTTATAAAGAGAATTAGTTGACATTTTACCAAGATGAGGCAAAAGATTTCGATGGCTGAAATAATTAAAGACTCCCTTGAAAACAGATGAGAATTTAAATGAGTTCTACACAGATTTTAGTTTATACTTTCTCAGTGTTGTGTCTCAGCAACACTAATATTGGTGATTTTAAAGGTAAGACAGTGATGACAATGGCTAAGTATCCAGACAGGTTAGATTCATTTTGGAGTCAGTAAAGTAGAACAAAGATCTTCATGGAGCAATGATCCCGGACTGAACAAACATGACGAAATATGATTTTATACAGAGTACATCAGAGCTAAAACACTGTAGAAAGGAAAAGTTCATATTTGGGAAAAACACAAAGCCAACAGCATTTAATTCAGTAGTTTCTTCTGGAACCCTGGTGAAAGGATGTACGTGTGCATTTGTATCCAGCCACAGACAGGGGCAAGCAGATTAGCTTAAGTTATAGCTGTAGAACTATTGTCTCGGGTCACATAGGCTGGTGTCATTCATGGATGTAATATTCAGCAAGAGATGGTACCAGAGCAAGCAGGTGGGACAGAGTTCCAAGAAGAACTTCCTGGGAGCTGGCACTCTGCCAGCATCTTTCTGAACACGGGCTTTTTTAGATGCACAATCAGTGCAGTTACCATGTTGGTTCTACCTGTTCCTTGAAAGATTTTGACTGCTTACATTGATGACTCTTGACCATGGGGTGTTAAAAACAAAAATACTGATGCTTGGGCCAGACCCCCAGAGATTCTTGATTGAATTGCAATGATTGAAGTCTGGGCACAAAAGTATATATTTATATGCTCCTCAAAGGGCTTCCCTGGTGGCTCAGAGTAAAGAATCTGCCTGCAAATTGGGAGACCTGGGTTCGGTCGGGAACATCCCCTGGAGGAGGGCATGGCAACCCACTCCAGTATTCTTGCCTGGAGAATCCCCATAGACAGAGGATCCTGCCAGGCTACAGTCCCTGGAGTCGCTAAGAGTAGGACACGACTGAGCGACTAAGCACAGCACAGCACAAGGGATTTTGAGCTGTGCCTGGACTGAGAATTACTGACTTAGGTAACGAGGAGCCCTTACTGACTGGAGCTCTTTTGGGGAATGAGGGGTTGCCTTCTCACACACAGAAGTCCTCCACATCACTGCCTAATGGGGGAGTCACATTCTTGGGAGGATGTAGGGCCAGTTAAGATAGGGGCTAATAATGTGCTATCCATGTTCTCTCGTTAAATTTATTTTTTCAGTAGTGTCCGACTCTTTTTGACTCTATGGACTGTAGCTCTCCAGGCTTTTCTGTCTATGGAATTCTCCAGGCAAGAATACTGGAGTGGGTCGCCAGTCCCTTTTCCAGGGGTTCTCCCTGATTCAGGGATTGAACCCAGGTCTCCTGCATTGCAGGCAGATTCTTTTCTGCTGATCCACCAAGGAAGCCCAACTGGGTGGCAAAGTTCAGCTGTGAAGATCCCTAAATGCCATTAGAGTTTTTATCGTTAGAGACCAGGACATCCTCTGAAATCAGACAAGATAAATATTTTTAGGCCTGAGCTGAACAGAAGACTTCTCAGGACAAATTTCTATTCCGTGTCTGGGCTAGATGTAGCAATCAGGAATTGGTTATCAAATCAAGTCAGAGTGTCTGTGCTGCTTGTGAAGAAATGAAGTCTTATTTGCCAGCAAGTCACTGACCTGTCTCCTCAGGACACCCAGCCTTATTCTTTGGCTCTTTGTGGCTGAACTTATATAGAAAACACTATTTCCACTTTAAAATGAGAACTGAGAATGCAGATGGATTCTCTGAATTTGAATGAATGAAGCAATGTCCACACCCTTTACACCCATGAGCAGGAAATGACTTTCTTTTTTATTTCCTATGCTAGAGGTGTGCCTCTTATCAGGACAACAACATCAACTTTGGTACTGTCGGCAACTCATATTAGCCAATTATGTTTCCCTTTAATACATGGGTTTGAATTTTTTTTTCTATCATTTGGTTTTGCATTTAAAAAGTACTACATGGTTCATCAAGAAAGCTTAATATTTGGAAAAGGAAAATGAGAAAGAAAAAGAAAAGGGTAATATTACTGTTTAGAAAATCACATTTACCATTTTGGCTTATGTCTTTTCAGATTTTGGTTTTGTTTTTTAATTTCAGGAAAACACAACTGTAGTTTTAACTGTAGTTAAAAAAGTCTAAGAAGAGATCAAGTCAAAAGCTCAGTTATAAGAAGTAAGAAGCCCAGTAATCAAACTTGAGTGTTGGTCTGGAGACTAAGAAGGGTTTGATTTCCCAGTATAGGGTAGGTTCTGGAAACTATGGTCAGGTGGGATTTAAATGGCCACATCTTTGGGGAAGTGGAGGGCTACAGAGGTCAGGAAATAAGCTGAGTCAAGCAAATATCTTTTTAAAATTACATCATGGACATTTTTTCCTTTGAAATATCCTTTAAAACCATTCCTCCTGTCTACGCACCTAAAGTAAATGTAGCCTGGTCGCCTTCTCTGACTAAGAATCTTCTTTCCCCCAGATAACATTACATACTGCTGCCAGATGCATCTCCTTAAACTGCTATTTTAACATTATCTTTTTCCTCCTTGGAGATAAAAAAATGTCTCCGATTGTCGAGTTGGGTCAGTTCCAGACTTCTCCTCCTGGCTTTCATAGCTCTGTAACTTAACACTAATGCATTTATTCAGCTCCGTTTTTCATGTCATTCTCTCATTCTCTCTCACTCCAATCAGGTTGATGGATTAATTGCTCTAAAGGGCATCATAGTCCTTACCTTTATCCTTACTCTCATCCCCATTTGAGCTTCCCAGGTAGCTCAGCTGGTAAAGAAACTTCCTGCAATGCAGGAAACTCTGGTTCAATTTCTGGATCGGGAAGTTCCCCTGGAGAAGGGATAGGTTCAGTTCAGTTCAGTTCAGTTGCTCAGTCATGTCTGACTCTTTGCGATCCCGTGGACTGCTGCACGCCAGGCCTCCCTGCTCATCACCAACTCCCGGAGTTTACCCAAACTCGTGTCCATTGAGTTGGTGATGCCATCCAACCATCTCATCTTCTGTCATCCCCTTCTCCTCCTGCCCTCTATCTTTCCCAGCATCAGGGTCTTTTCAAATGAGTCAGTTCTTCACATCAGGTGGCCAAAGTTTTGGAGTTTCAGCTGCAACATCAGTCCTTCCAATGAATATTCAGGACTGATTTCCTTTAGGATGGACTGGTTGGATCTCCTTGCAGTCCAAGGGACTCTCAAGAGTCTTCTCCAACACCACAGTTCAAAAGCATCAATTCTTCGGCGCTCAGCCTTCTTTATAGTCCAACTCTCACATCCATATATGACCTTTGTTGGCAAAGTAACGTCTCTGCTTTCTAATATGCTATCTAGGTTGGTCATAACTTTTCTTCCAAGGAGCAAGTGTCTTTTAATTCCATGGCTGCAGTCACCATCTGCAGTGATTTTGGAGCCCCCCAAAATAAAGTCTATCACTATTTCCACTGTTTTCCCATCTATTTGCCATGAAATGATGGAACCAGATGCCACGATCTTAGTATTCTGAATGTTGAAGGGATAGGCTACCCACACCAATATTCTTGGGCTTCTCTGGTGGCTCAGTAGGTAAAGAATCCGCCTGCAATGCGGGAGACCTGGGTCCGATTGTTGGGTCAGGAAGATTCCCCTGGAGGAGGACATGGCAACACACTCTGTTATTCTTGCCTGGAGAATCCCATGGACAGAGGAGCCTGGTGGCTACAGTCCATGGGGTTGCAAAGAGTCAGACATGACTGAGCAAGTAAGCACACACACACACACATTCCCATATTATGGTCTGGTTTGGCATGTCCTACCTTCTTTCCTCTGTCTATTTTTAGGTAAAGCTTAAATCTAGTAGCAGCTTCTTCACAATATGTCCCTCGATAAATACACATTGATTTACTATACACATTGATTATTTCTTGGACCTATCACAACGGTCATAATTTACCACTGCTGCTGCTGCTAAGTCCCTTCGGTCGTGTCCGACTCTGTGTGACCCCAGAGATGGCAGCCCACCAGGCTCCGCCATCCCTGGGATTCTCCAGGCAAGAATATTGGAGTGGGTTGCCATTTCCTTCTCCAGTGCAGGAAAGTGAAAAGTGAAAGAAGTCGCTCAGTCGTGTCCGACTCTTTGCAACTCCATGGACTGCAGCCCACCAGGCTCCTCCATCCATGGGATTTTCCAGGCAAGAGTACTGGAGTGGGGTGCCATTGCCTTCTCCACTTACCTACTAACTTGTATTAGTCACCGTTTTATTTTTGTTATATATTTCTCTTAAATTTAATAACAAGCTCACTGAAAATAGTATGTATAGGTGGGTCGTTTCTCATCTAGTATATAGGGTCAAATTTGTGTACATAAGTGTGTGTGCGCTCAGTCATGTCCAACTTTTTACCACCCTGTGGACTATAGCCCACCAGGTTCCTCTGTCCATGTGATTCTCCAGTCAATACTGGAGTCAGTTGCCATGCCCTCCTTCAGGGGATCTTCCCAACCCAGGGATCAAACCCAAATGTCCTACATCTCCTGTATTAGCAGGTGGATTCTTTACCACTGAGCCACTATGTAAATAAATACTCAGTTCATTAGATAGAATAGAGATTGTATGTGATTTAATATTCAAATTCTATTATAGAATCTAACAATAGAGTTCAATTCTATTATAAATTCTATTTTCCTAAGATTTTAAATGAAATTATCCTTTATTTTCTCCACTCACTGAAATAGTTTTTTCTATTTATGCAACATTATTCATCATATGTAACATAATACCTAAATATTATACAACAAAATTCATCAATAATAAAACTTAGAAAAGACTGTAACTTGCAGGTATAACAATCAAACTCAAATATTTTTACCTCTCTTTTTCATATTCATCAGTGGCATTAAAACAGATTCACTCAAAGTAGTCAAGGGTAAATATGAATTTATCATCCTCATGACAAGGAAGATAGATAGTGCTCAAGGATAGATAAGAAGTTATATTCTTTAAGTTCATTTAACTACCATTTTATCTATGTTCGCCTTCTACAGTTATACCAAAAATTTATATTTAGAAAAAATAGAATCTTGGAGGACTCATATTTAAAGAACATGTAAAATGGTAATGATTGTAAAATCAAATAAAAAATAAAATCACAAGCCTAGCCATAAGAAAGTACCAGCACAGATATGAACTGTCATCTGGGTACCATTTCCTCTTAGAAGGCAGAACCATGGATACAGAGGGCTGCCTGTAAGTTATACTTGGATTTTTTACTGTGTATGGGGCGCTTGGCACCCTGAAATCCAGCTTGTTCAAAGTTCAACTATATATCCTTTCAGTGATTTCTAATATAGATGTGCTCAAAGTGTATATCAAGTTATATAACATTTATTGTGGATGATTTCCCATGAAATATATATAAATATACAACATCTTTTTCTATAGGCTCCTAGTTTTCCATTGGATTTAACCAATCTCTATCGATAGACATTAATTTGATTCACAATATGCCATTGTTTTTAACCTTTTTAACCATTTAGTTTGCTTGCTTACTTTGTCTTTGTGCTGGTATAATCCCTGCACAAAGAAACATATATGTTCTTGTACCTACATCTGCTTGTCCTTTACAGATTAGGAAACATGATTTAAAATTTTTTCTTCTGCTTCTGTATTCATGGAAAACAGTCACAGAAATAAGCAAAATCTCAAAGCAAAACCACCCGTAAGCTTAACATTTAGAGAAAACCACTTCTAAGGATCTCTGTCCTTCCAAATTCTCTGTTTATCTATATGGTTTCTTTCTTTTTGTTATTGAAATATAGTTGATTTATAATAGTATATTAGTTTCAGNGGATAACTATATTCATATGTTTCTCAGTAAAATCAAAATTCAAAAATTTCTTTGTCCCATTGCATCTAATGATGTGATTATCAGCTCTCATGGAAAAAAAAAGTTTGCTTTGGAATATATATCTGGAACAAAAGAAGATGTATCTGCAATAGTGAATCTTACCTTGTCTGTTCCTTTAAAACCCTTGAAGACCAGCTCTTTTTCAGTGATGAAGACATCTACAGTTCTGGAGACTAAGCCATGCCAGGTACTGGTGAAGATAAGGTTGGGTAGAAGAGTAGGGGCAGTTGAAAGGTGTCTGAGCAAGCAAAAGGTGCATTTGTTTTAAACATCTTTTGTTTTTTGAAATTTATTTATTATTTAGTTTTTGGCTGCGCTGGGTCTTCATTTCTGTTCTTGGTCTTTCTCTGGTTGTGGCGATCATGGGCTATTCTTCACTGCTGTGTGGAGGCTTCTCATTGTGATGGCTTCTCTTTGTTGAGGAGCATGGGGTGTTGGCTCATGGGCTTCAGTAGCCGTGGCTTGTGGGCCCGAGAGCACAGGCTCAGTAGTTGTGGCCCAAGGGCTTAGTTGCTCAGGTGCATGTGGAATCTTCCCAAAGCAGGGATTGAACCTGTGTCCCCTGCATTTGCAGGCAAATTCTTATCCACTGAACCACCAGGGAAGTCCAACATTGTGTTTTCTAATCCTAAATTTCAGCTTTCTCCTTCCCTTGGAAAGATGGTATGGGGTGAACTCAAACTTCCATTTAAAGTATGCATAGCAACTTGAAATAATAAGTTGTAATTTGGGATGGGTTACTTGATCTTATATTCTGTGTATGAACTTTCTAGTTTATCAACAAGTTTCATCCTCTGTAAAGTGAGGAACGTGAACCAGGTAATTTATACAGTTCTTCCTAGTCTAGCTGTGAGCTACTGAATTCCAGGATTCTAAGTCTAATCCTTTCCTATTTGAAGGATATCATCACACATTGCCTGGCACCAAAAAGGCTCTTGATAAATGTCTGTTAACTTCAATTAAACAGGGACAGAAAAGATCAAAGCTATCTAGATTAATTACTCTATAAAAAATAAATTGAGACTCTATATAAATGACTGAAAAAAGCAAATTCCACTGTGGCAGGATGTCTGGTAATTATTTTGCTCTTAATTAGTCTTAAGTTGATAATGGCCAAAACGTTGACTGGTAATAGAATTAGAGCTTCACATATAATGTAACCAGATTGAGGAAATAAATACTAAAGTTTGAGTCCATTCTGACTGCACACTAATTTAAAGTATGGCAACTCAGAGAAGAATCCATTACAGATATTCAAGAAACATGGAAGTCACTATTGGATAAAAAAAGAATGAACCCTCTGTTTATACTTCATTTTACCTTCTTTATCTTGGAATCCTCCTCCATCTCATGTACTCACTTCTTGTTCTGCATGCTGCCCTTTGATGACTTCTTGTCTTCAAGATTGTTCACTTAGCCAGGTTTCCCCTCTCTAAATACACTGGAGGTGGGTCTGGGGTAACCCAGACACACCAAGGAACTTGTCTCAGATCACCCCCTCTGTAATCAAAGTGGAAGAGACCTGAAGGCACTGGTGCTGAAGTTAAGGGTGAACTCACAGGGGCTGAGCCACATGGACATGTAGGTTAATTAAAATGTCAATACCCTTAAAGGTTCTGGCTCGGCTGTAAAGAAACTGCCTGCTAAGCAGGAGACATGGGTTTGATCCCTGGGCCAAGAAGATCCCCTGAAGAAGGATATGGCAAATTACCCACTCCAGTATTCTTGCCCGGAGACTCCTATGGACAGAGGAGCTTGGCAGGCTACAGACCATGGCATCGCAAAGAGTCGGGCATGACTTGGCAACTGAATAACAACAATAACCCTTAATGATACTCTTAATGATATCATACTCTTAAGTTGTGTCTTTAAAGAGGAAAAATTAGGTAGTTAGGGGATCTGAAAAACTGAAGTTTCCAGTTTAACTCAAAGTCAAGTTTTTTTAAAAACTGAAATAAAATTGAAGGATTGACTCAATGCTTCACTTTCCACCAAATGTCTGGTTTCAGCCAACCTAACTCATTATCTCAAACACCCATTGAACATACATGACTTTAAGAACATTAATGCCAATGACTGTTATCAAGTTAACACTGAGTTTAAGAAACATTCAATTTACCAAGCACTTCATCAGGTGTGAGGTGGCCCCTAGGTGTATTTAATCTTTGAAAAAGATTTATGGTTATCTGCAGGTGGTATTCTCACACATGAATATATAAAATTTGCCTCTTTAGAACATGCGTGTTTTGTCCGTGTTGTCTTGCCATAGCAAACTAGTACAATTATCACAACAATGCCCAGGAAATTTCCTCATGTCAAAAAATCAACGACATTCTACTTGTCCCCATAGAGTATTCTGTCCGCCTATGCTGCTGCTGCTAAGTCACTTCAGTCATGTCCGACTCTGTGCGACCCCATAGACGGCAGCCCACCCGACTCCCCGTCCCTGGGATTCTCCAGGCAAGAACACTGGAGTGGGTTGCCATTTCCACCAATGCAGGAAAGTGAAAAGTGAAAGTGAAGTCGCTCAGTCCTGTCCGACTCTTTGCGACCCCATGGACTGCAGCCCACCAGGCTCCTCGTCCCTGGGATTCTCCAGGCAAGAGTACTGGAGTGGGGTTCCATTGCCTTCTCCGTCTGCCTACGCTAGACCACTTGAAAAACCGAATTGCAATGATACTCAAGTAGACCTCATTGAGCAATGTGACGATGGCAGTCCAATTAGTAAAATATGTACCTGCCTTATGTAGTGTGATGTTGGTCACTAAGGAAATTCTGTAAGTCACATTTACTCCAATTCATGGAGCATTCCATTTATTTGCTTCCCTTTATAATCCTTTACTATTTCTATAGTGTGCCAAATGCGCATCTGAATGTGAATCCATGTGCTGAGTGTACAGAGAATTTGAGGTACCTTCACATTGTTGACTGTCTGCCTGTGGGGAGATTTTGGAATGCAAAATTGTGTTCACACCCTAAGAGGGCCTTTGTAGCCAAGGTCACACTGGTCTGTTCCCTACCAGATCATCAGCAATGCGAGTTCAAGGACTATAGTCTCAGCCTCTTTTCCTGGTACTTAGATCCTCTCAATGGATGTTAGTTGCAAGAACAATTATATCCACGAACAGGAGTAATTAGCAAAATTGTTAAAGTTCATTGATTCTTTTCCCTTCATGTTTGATTTACTATGTTCCGCTGCTAATAAGGGAGTTGGTGCTTGAAATGAAGGCTATTTTTGCCTAAAGATAGGTGAATAAAAGTTATCCTTCAATAGGGCAACTGCTTAGCACAGTCTTCTTGGGTTCAGTAAATTATTATTGACTTAAATGGTCTTAGCCACCCCACATATTACAAAGATCCATTCAGATAATAATATTTTTACCCTGCTGAGTACTTTCAAATTGAAATTATATAGCAAAATATTTTTTAGTATAAATGATACCTAAAGTGCCTAGAAAAATGCTTGTCATCTTGTAAATACTAAATACATATTAATTATTTTCCTCACACATATTAAAAAAAACAATAAAAATTCTAACTTTAAAGCTTGGTGGAAATACATAAGATTAATTTAATTAGAGGGCAAATGACAAAAAGAATTATGTCAGAATTATCTTTTGACCTAGGAAAGAGTTTAACTATCTCATCAGAATTTTTATGTGTTACTCTGCCCTTCTCATATCTCTTGACATCATAGTGGAAATGCATCTAAATTAAGGTTGTCAGATAAAATAGACAACATCTAGTTAAATTTGAATCAGATAATAAGAACTTTTTTAGCATAAATATGCCCCATGTAATATTTGGGACATTCTTATGCTAGAAAATTATTAGTTGTTTATTTGATATTCCAGTATAACTGGGAAGCTTGTTAAAATTTTAAAATTTTAACTTTTAGTTTATAAATAGTATAAATTTATTTCTCATATTTATGGAGGCTGGGAAGTCTAAGATCAAGGCACTGACAGATTTGACGTCTATTGAAGACCCACTTTCTAGTTCATAGGTATCTTTCTTCTTGGCACAACCTCATATGGCAAGAGAAGTGGCATTGTATTTTTATTTGCTAAATCTGGCAACCCAAATCTAACAGCAACGAGTACCAGCAATTTAAAAAACAGTAATACTTTGTTAATCTCTTTTTTTTATTTCTTACAGAATGTTTGACTGGCAGTTGACCAATTTCTTTAAAGGTTTTAAGCTAATTTTGTCCTCATCCTAAACCTAATGGTTAGTTTGCATAAAGGCACTGTGATTTCACCTTTTTTTTAATTGCTCTAGAATCAAAATGTCTATTTTGACTCTCCATGGTCACCAGAATGTGGCTTACAAAAAGGGAACAGTTGTTAGTCCTGGCTAAAAGCCAGACATTTGGTGTAGAATTATCAGTTGCTTATTCTACGAGAAGTTTCAGTGGAAGCTTGTAAAGCAGGTTTTCCGTATTGGTTTGGATTGAGTAGCCAGGAGACCATTTACACTGCTGTTTATTTTCACTGCATAGTGAAGAGCCCCGAGCATTCACACTGGAGAAGACTGGGCAAAGCTCGATAAGCAGTGTGGCCACGGGCTAATCATCTAGACAGAGAGCTCGCCAGTGAGCTGCTGGACACAGAGCAGGGAGGCCCAGAGCCAAGTTTGGTTGGAGGTCTTGGCAGGGCACCACCAGCAAAGAAAGAAAAACCAGAAGTTTTACTAAATTGGTCATTTTATGGACCGTTAGTTTCTTCGTTACTTACCACTCTCGAGCAACCACATAAAACACCTCATGCCTGAAATCTAAAATTCCAAAGAGTTGGTGGGTGAGCAGCTGTGGGCAGCTGAGGCTTCTTGCCAACATAAAACCCGAAGGACATTCCGGGTCTTTCGCCAGCTCCCCAAAGCCCTCTTTCCTTTCTTCTCTGAGCCCTGGGGATTGGCAGCCTGTTTCCTTTCCACTGTTACCACCTGTTCTTTCCAACTGCGTTTATCTGCTCCCTTGGTACAGAAGACAGCCCTGCAGCTTCTGCTTACCTTGTTCATACGGATGGCCTACCATGCTTCAGGCTCTCTCCTGCGTGCTTTATACCGTAACATTGTTTAATCTTTATTATGGTCTTGAGATAGAGATTTCTGCCTCCCATCTTACACAGGAGGAACTGAAATTCTGAAAGGTCAAAGAAAATACCAAGGCCTTAAGTAACGAAGATGCAATTCAAAGGCAGTGCTATTATCTTCGTGTGGTTCCCAAGGCCGACAGCATCCCTTGCCTGACACTGCCAGTAAAACCCCAAGAAATGGGCTTTCCCTCATTCAGCCCCAGATCCTCTCACAGGAAAATACAGAGACCACAGTCATGATAATAGTGGGTCTTTGAGGCTTAATGAGACTTTCTGAGATGAGGTGAGATAGATAAGAGATCTCGTAAAGAAGTGGTTTGCAAACTTTGATGTATACGACAGGGCTCCAGTTATTAAAGAGTTAAGTGGTAGAGTGTGTGGCTTCCTGCAGTACTGCAAGGCAGAGTGGGCAGAAGACCTAAATAGACATTTCTCCAAAGAAGACAGACAGATGGCTAATGAAAAGCTGCTCAGTATCACACATTATCAGAGAATTGCAAATCAAAACTACAAGGAGGTATCATCTTACACCATCATCAAAAAAAATCTACAAACAATAAATTCTGGAGAGGGTGTGGAGAAAAGAGAACCCCCTTGCATTGCATTGTTGGCAGAAATGTAAAAAAGGAAATGCAAAAGCAGGTAGTCAGAGTTTTGAATGTGGTTGCTCAGAGCAGTTATATGATAATGGTGGAAGCACAGAGGTCGGTGAAGTGAGGGCAGAGGTTTTAGTAGGGAAAGATCACTTGACTTAATTTCACCTACTACTTTAGCTAGAACTCAATCTAGTCCTCTTTCTTGACGATGTGAGGTTTGGAGGGGTGGGGGTTGGGGTTTTTTTTTAACCTTTTTTTCATTTAATTTTTGGCCAAAGGAATCTTGCTTACCCTTATAGAGTCTATGAGATCTTTCTGCTCTCTCTGGCATAACAATAATCTCAGAACCCTTAATTTCCTGGCTTTTCACTCTATAGTATGAGAAACAAGATCCATTGACAGTCCAAGAACTAACTTCTTTCAATACAGTAAGTTCCCTACATATGAATCTTTAAGTTTCAAGCTTTCAAAGATGCTAACATGCGTGCCAGCCCCTGTATGCCAGCTGTTGTTCTGTACTATAGTACTTTTCAAGGAACTGTACTGTAAGGTTTAAAATGTTTTCTTTATTTTTTTGTGTTTGTTTTCTTACGTACATATTATTTGTGTGAAAAGTATTATACACCTATTACTGTACAGTACTATGTAGCCGATTGTGTTAGTTGGATACCTAGGCTAACTTTGTTGGACTTATGAACACTCTCTTACAATGGAACTCATTCATATGTAGGGCACTTACTGTACAGCAAAAGCTTTAACAATAGTTCCTGGCAAATGTTTACAGGTACTTATATTTTACAGTCTTGAAGAAGGAAATGGCAACTCACTCCAGTATTCTTGCCTGGGAAATCCCATGGACAGAGGAGCCTGGCAGGCTATAGTCCATGGGGTGACAAGAGTCGGAAATGACTTAGCAACTAAACAACAATAACATATTTTACAATCTGCCACAAGCCTGTGACAAATGTGATTTATAATCTAAAGAAGTTCTTAAGGGAACTGTTCCTTTCTTCTTCCTAAATATTTTGAAGGCCTTCCATTAAAGCAAAATAATTTTGAAAAATAGGTATTAATCACAGAAATAGAAATGGGATCACAAGGGAATCTAACTAGTAGGTAATAAAGATGATACCAGCATAAGAAAATCTATGCACATTTACTGCACAGCAACTGAATTTTGTTTGTGGTCGTGAGCATGGCCATTTACCTATTTGCTCTTAAAATCAAACATCTTCAGAGGAGGAAAGAGAGAAGAAACTGAGTTTTATTACCAGCCTTCTCTATGCTTAGAATGTTCATTTTAGAAGCTGTTTAATTCTCATAACAATCTTTAGGTACTAATGATATTCTCTGTACTTTCTCGCTGATGCCACAATCCTCATATGTCCTCTCAGGGCAACTTCTAGTTAATTATTTAAAACAAAACAAAATGAAATAACAGATTTACTTTAATGTGACTTATGGAAGAGTGAAGTAACAGATTCTTGCTCTTTGATATGTACTTCTGGATTTAGTAATGTAACCACAGAATTACATGGAAACTACAGTTGTTGAATCATATAAAAAATACAGTAGGTGGTGATTTATTGGTGTCTTGGAAAATGACATCAGGAAAATGTAGAGAGGAGGAAGATTCAAGTGAGAGGGATTCAGAATGTACAAAGGCAGGGAAAGAAGACTGTAAATGATTCAGGATTGCTACAGAACAGGGGTTGACAAACTGACCCATAGGCCAAATATGGCCAGTTATCTAGTGTTTATGGCCTGTGAGCTAAAAATGGGTTTTACAACACTTTAAAATGTTTGGAAAACAACCACAAGAAGAATATTTTATGAGGCATGAAAATTATATGAAATTCAAATTTTAGTGTCCATAAATACAGTCATATTGGAAGGCAGACATACTCACTTGTTTGTATACTATATATAGTTGCTTTCACGTGATGACTGCAGAGCTGAGTAATTGAAACAGAGGGTGCATGAAATGCTCTCATTGCTGCCCAGTGCAGGATAATTTACGCGATGCACTTATAACTCCACAGCATTTGAGGGTAGCACATATTAATATTGTTGTTGCTCGTTGTTCAGTGGCTCAGTCATGTCCAACTCAAACTCATGTCCATTGAGTCGGCGATGCCATCCAGCCATCTCATCCTCTGTCATCCCCTTCTCCTGCCTTCAATCTTTCCCAGCATCAGGGTCTTTTCCAGTGAGTAGGCTCTTCTCATCAGGTGGCCAAAGTATTGGAGCTTCAGCCTCAGGATCAGTCCTTCCAGTGAGTATTCAGGATTGATTTCCTTTAGGATTTTTGGGAAATGCCATAGACAGAGGAGCCTCGTAGGCTACAGTCCATGGGGTCGCTAAAAGTCAGACGCGACTGAACAACTTCACTTTCACTTTTCACTTTCATGCATTGGAGAAGGAAATGGCAACCCACTCCAGTGTTCTTGCCTGGAGAATTCCAGGGACAGAGGAGCCTGGTAGGCTTCTGTCTATGGGGTCACACAGAGTCGGACACGACTGACGTGACTTAGCAAGACATTTATATTTATTACCAGAGTATACCTATCATGTCAAAACAAGAAGAGTAGGTTGTTGGGGGGTTTTTTTGACATACTGTCTTGAAAGTGAAAGTGTTAGTCGCTCAGTCATGTCCTACTCTTTGCAACCCAAATAGACCATAACCCACCAGTCTCCTCTGTCCACGGAATTCTTAATATGGGAGTGGGTAGCCATTCTCTTCTTCAGGGGATCTTCCCCACCCAGGGATTATACCCAGGTCTCCCTCATTGCTGACAAATGCTTTACTGTCTGAACCAGGAAAACCCATCTTATTTTATTCAAATAGCAGTACGCTTGTACATGGTCCAAGAACATTGAATAATATAGCAAATATAATCACGTGTCAAAAATCAGTCTTCAAACATCATAGCCAAAGATGCCATCAGTTCAGTTGCTCAGTTGTGTCCGACTCTTCGCTAGCCCATGAATTTCAGCACGCCAGGCCTCCCTGTCCATCACCATGCTTGCCTAAAATATATGATCTTGCCAATGTAAAACCACATCCACACCTCAGTCACCACCAAACCATTCAGTAGAACTTCCTTAACTGTGAGCTGTTTGAAGCTACCAGTTTGAGCACTGTTGATTATTTTTTCAAGCCTAAATAGCTGTAGGGATCTCAGCAGGGGTTGGAGGAACCAGCTCAACCTTGGCATAGTGCCAAAATGTGGTCAGCTGAAGCTTGGAAGTAAGTCACAGGAGCATTGACCAGAACCGGGACCTTCTCTGCCACGTTACAGACAAACTGGGCCATGGTTCCAGAATGGAAAGTTCGCCACCCCAACTGGCTGCCTGAGTGTCACCCATCTGGAAGTGAAAAGGAGGTTTTGAATATCATATTTTAAGGCAAAGTGGAGTATGGATGATTTTGTTATTATATGACAAAAAATTTTGTATATTATATAAGGACGTGATAGCTGTGTTACAAGAATACAATATATATAGACATTACCAGACCAAGCCTTCGTAACAATATTTTAATTCACAGGAAAGTCACAATCAGAAAAATAGATAATTTTAATTTAACACAGACTATCTCATCACAGCAAAATTTCTGCACAAAAATAAAAGAATGAAAACGGGGCTGCAATCAAAGTAAGTTTCAGAGTGATTTGTTATTCAAGCAGAAAGCCATTTACCAATACAAGTTAATTAAATTGTGCTTGATTTCAACAGCTGAAGAAATCTGTACATAAAAATAAACATGTTTAAGACTATTAGCCACTTAGTGAGAACAGTTGCTTGAGGGCCTGGGGAGCAGCATCAATAGTCAATTTAAAAACAAGACGAAAGATTTTTGCATTGTTTTCCTTGGCTCTTGATGAACTGACAGATGCTACTGATCCTCCTCAATTATTGGTTATCTGAGGAGGCCAAACAGAGTTTGAGGTGACCAAAGTATTAACCTCTGTGAAAAGTATGTGTGGAAAAGAGCAGAGGCGAGACAGAAGTTGAGAAATACAAATTCAGCACAGCCTGAAGTAGAATCTGCTATGATGTGTGACAACTGATGATGGTAAAAAATGTGTATGCCACAGGAAAAGGCTCAGTTGGACAAATTTACAAGGCTTGTGAAAAGGGAAGTTTGTATATTGTTCATCAGAAGCTAGTTTGCAGAAAATATGTGAATCTATTGTGTTCTTGAAATCTACTGTGTGTGTTATTGCAGTGTCAGTGGTGAATTTCATTGCTGTTGGGGACTTAACAATTGTTAGTTCCAAGAATTCTTGCCAGAAATAGAAGCTAAATATCTTGACCTATCACACAGTAGTTCAATGGCTTAGTGGTAAAGTCTTGCTGTAATTTTTAAAACTTGTAGGCGTGAGGGACTTCCCTGGTGGCGCAGTGGATAAGAATCTACCTGCCAATGCAGGGGATATGTGTTCAGTCCCTGGTCAGGGAAGATCCCACATGCCATGCAGCAACTAAGCCTGTGCACCGCAACTACCGAGCCTGGGCTCTAGAGCTCTCGAGCTGCAACGACTGAAGCCCGCACACTTAGAGCCTGTGCTCCACAATGAGAGAAGCCACCACAGTAAGTCCTTGCACTCTAAGGAAGAGTAGACCCGACTGCCAAAACTAGAGAAAGTCTGTGGCAGCAAGGAAGATACAGCATAGCAAAAAGTTCATTCGTTAATTAAAAATCATGGAACTGTGCTTATTTCTTTTTTAAGAAAGTTTAAGGCTGAGCCATGAAACAAATCTCAATTAATTTCAAAAGACGGAAATCTTACACAATGTTTTTCTGATGGCTAAAATAGTTAGAAATCAATAATAAGAAATCCTAAAGGGTTTCAAATATGTGGAAATTAAACAGCACACTTCTAAATAACAAACACCTGCATCAAAAAATGAATCCCAAAGAATATTAAAAACTATTCTGAACTGAATAAGAAAAACACAAATGAAGTCTGTGTTATATATTAAAGCAGTGTTTGGAACAAAATATGTAGCTTGAAATCTTTATAAGACAAAGATGTTTTAAATCTAAGTTTCCACATTAAGAAACAAGGAAAATGAAAAGAAAATTAAATTTAAGATAGGGGAAAGAGGACATAAATATAAGAGCAAAAATCAAGGAAATAAAAACACAAATATAGAGAAACTTACAAAGCCAAAATTTGATTTTTTGAAAAAAATTAATAGCACTGACAAATAACTAGATTGATCAAGAGAAAAGAAAACACAAATTGCCAATATAGACATAAAAGAGGGAACACCAGGGACTTCCCTTGTGGTGCAGTGGGTAAGGATCTTCCTTGCAGTGGCGGGGACATGGGTTTGATCCCTGCTCCAGGAAGATCCCACATACCATGGAGCTACAAAGCTAGTATGTCACAACGGCTGAGCCTGAGCTCTAGAGTCTGGGAGCCGCAACTGCTGAGACCATATGCTGCAACTATTGAAGCCCACTTGTCCTAGAACCTGTGCTCAACAAGGGAAGCCAGCACAATGAAAAGCCGTCCACCACAACTAGAGAGTACCCCCACCAGCTGCAACTGGAGAAAGCCCAAGTGCAACAACGAAGACCCGGCGAAGAAAAAATGAAATAAATCTTCACCAAAAAAAGAGAGCCAGAAAGATGAGACAGAATGATCAAGTTGGTTTTACCTCAGGGGTTTACATTTGAAAGATCAATGTTGTCTACTGTATTAGAAAAAGAAAAACTATACACGCATCTCAAAAAATGTGTAACACATATCTCAAAAGATGCATAACACATATCTCAAAAGATGCATAAAGAGTTTTACAAAATTCAACATTTACTCTCAATAAAAATTTGTGAGAAACAGAGAGGAGTTTCCTGATTTTGATAAAGGGCATTCTTAGCTACACCATATTTAATACTGAAAAACTGAATTGTCTCCCTCTAAGATCAAGACGAGGCAAGGAAGGATGTTCAGTCTCACCACTGCTATTCAACATTATACAAGATGCAATAATACAACAAAAATAAGTAGAATACATGCAGACTGGAAAGAAAGAAAACTATCTTCATTCACAAATAACATGGTCATGCACACAGAATATCCTAAGGGGGTTGCCAAAAGCTATTAAAAGTAATAAATAAATTTAGCAAGATTGTAGGATACATGGTCAATATACAAAAATCACATGTGTTTCTAGACACTAACTTGGACAATTGGAATTTGAAAATATTTAAAATTATATTTTGTTGTTGTTTAGTTGCTAAGTTGTGTCCAACTCTTTGCAACCCCAGGCCCGCCATGCTCCTCTGTGCCTGGAATTTCCCAGGCAAGAATACTGGAGTGGGTTGCCATTTCCTTCTCCAGGGGATCTTCCTGACCCAAGGATCAAGAATCCGCCTGCTTGGCAGGCAGGTGGATTCTTTCCACTGAGGCACCAGAGAAGTCCCAAATTTTATAAGGCATATTAAGTGCTTAACATTTAATATACTTAACCAACTATGGGCAAAACATTGCAAAGAGAAATTAAAGATCTAAAAAATGGGAAGATAAGCTCTATTGTTGAATGGAATGACGCAATATGGCTAAAAATGTCAATTCCCCAAACTCATTTCTAGAACCTGTGCATTCTCAGGCACAGTCCCAACAGGCTGTATTGTAACACTGACAGATATGTTCTAAGTTTAAATGGAAACGCAAAAGATCTAAAATAGCCAAAGTAATTCTGAAAATAAAGTCCAATGTTGGAATGCTCACACAATTGTATTTCAAGACTTAATTTAAGGCTACAGTAATCAAGACAGTGTGGCATTGGCATAGACAAGGATACTTATACAGCTCAATGAAGCAGAATAGCATCCAGAAAAGACCCACACTTATATGGTCAATTGATTTTTATAAATGTACTATTTCAATGGGAAAAGAAAATATTTTCAACAAATTGTGCTGGAATAACTGAATAAACACACGAAAAAATTGGACTATGGTCCCTACATCACACTACATATTGAAACTAATTCAAGATAAATTCTAGACCTGAATGTAAAAGCTAAAACCAAAGAAAGAAATATAGGAGGATTTTTTCAAATGTGAATAAGCAGATTTCTTAGGAAAAGTACAAAAAAAACCCTCTACTAAATATTAAATAATGATTAAATGTATCAAAAATTTAAACTGATATTTTGCCCCTCAAGAAATGACTTAAGTAAATGAAAAGGCAACCAACTAAAGATGAACAAAAATCTTGTATCCAGAACACGTAAGGAACTATTAAACCAATAATAAAAAGACAACCCAGTGAGTAAATGGGCAAGACTTAAACAGGCACTTCACAAAAGAAGATTACAAATGGTCAGTAAACACATGAAAAAATCTTGAATGGTAGTAGTCATCCGAGAAACACAAAATAAAACCACAGTGGATTTATTTCTGGATTCCATTTCACACCCATAAAGTAAATTTTAAACACTGACAACACCAAATGCTGCTGCATGTGGAATAACCGGAACTCTTCTGCGTTGCTGATGGACACATAAACTGCTTCGAACACTTTGAAAAACCATTTCAAAATCGTTACAAAAGAAGCCCAGAAGTTCTACCCCTAGGTGTTTGTTTATTCAAGGAAAATATGAGCAAATGACCAATGAAATACTTGTCTGAGAATGTTCCCAGTAGCTTTATTCATAATAGCCAAAACATGGAAACAAATCAAATGTCCATCAGAAGAAAAATGGATTAAAAAAATTGTAGTATATTTATACAATATGATACTCCTTAGTGATTTAAAAAAAAGAATCATTGATACATAGGAGAACATGGGAGTCAGGGGCAAAAGAGTACACAGAGTATGATTTTTTCATATGAAGTTCAAGAACAGGCCAAACTAATCTTTAGAGATGGAAATTAGAGCATGTCACTCAGTCCTGTCCAGCTCTTTGTGACATCATGGACTGTCGCCCACCTGGCTCCTCTATCCATGGAATTTTCCAGGCAAGAATACTGGAGTGGGTAGCCATTCCCTTCTCCAGGGGATCTTCCCAACCCAGGGATAGAACCCAGGTGTCCTTCATTTCTGAGTTTCTTTTGTAATTATTTTGAAAGTTTTTCAAAGCGTTTATAGTACTTTATGTGCCCACCAGCAAAGTAGTAGAGTTCCAGTTATTCCTGGTATTGTCAGTGTTTAAAATTTTACTGGTGGGGGTGACAGAACGTTCTATATCATCACAGGAAATTGGTTACATAGGTTGGTTACATTTTTCAAAACTCCTTGAATTGTACATGTAAGATTTTCCCATTTCATTATATGTAAGGATTAGCTCAACTAAATACGAAGTACAGTTAACTGAGAGAGCCTGGGAAGATGGTGCAGAGCCCACATGCTTATAGAGAAAGGGCCCTGTATACCACGCTAGGGAGGTCGGCTTTGGCTCTGTAAGAAACGGGGATCTATTGATGGGTAACAGGGTAGTGCCATAAGGTGTGCATTTGAGACAGGTTACTGTGATGCTTCATATGAAGAAAGACATAAACTTTCCTGGTATTCATTTTTTATATCAGTTTTGTAGATGGAAATGTTTTAGTCCCTTTGCTGTTAAGCTTAGCACAGCACAAAAATGAGGGCTTGTGCTTTTCCTTTCTCTATCACTCTTTCCCAAGAAAGCCCTTCTAGTTCTTGCAATTTTGTTTCATAGAAAAGTATATCCCTAGATTGGAATTATTTTCCTAAGTATATTCCATAGGCTGATATGGAACTCTTGCAAGAGATCCAGAATTTCATTGATTTACAGAGTGGAGGAGACTCTAGACTTCAGAATGCAAAGGTTTTGGCTTCAGAGGTGCAATTTTAGTCACAATTCAGGAGATTTAGAGGAAAAAAATGAATCAACATAAAAAATGTGAGGATTTTACATAAAAACAGAGAAGTGCTAAGTTCTAGCTTATGCTTTCCATTTCGGGGTGGCTCCCTCTACCCTGCTCCACCCTATCATTCTCCCCCTCTTGGCTCATTGGCATTGTATTTGTGGCCTTGAGGGGACATGATGTTGCCTGCAGCGGTCTTCACAAAGTCTCGAGAGGGTATTTTAACTTTGTTAGTGTTGGCTCTTTCACTGATAGTTGTAGAGAATCTAAATTAGGATTAAAGATATGACGAAGGCCATTGGCTTCACAGAGCTTCCAAGGCGTGTTTTGGTTAGGCTTGCATTGTTTTATAAATATAGAATCGTCTTTTCATGTGCCTGTTGGCTACCTGTGTGTATACTTTGGGAAAAATATCTTTTTAGATACTCTATCTATTGTTCCTTTTTTGATTAGGCTGTTTATTTTATTAATATTGGATTGTAGGAGTTGTTTGTCTACTTTGGATATTAACCTCTTGTCAGCAGCATCATTGGCAAATATTTTCTTCCAGTCTGTAGGTTGTCTTTTAGTTTTGTTCATGGTTTCCTTTGCTGTGTAAACATTTTTAAGTTTGATTAGGTCTCATTTGGTTTTTTGCAGGGTTTTTTTTTTTGCCATACCAGGCAGCATGCTGGATCTTAGTTCCCCAACCAGGCATTGAACCTGTGCCCCGGGGAAGTCCCACATTTATTTATTTTTGCTTTTATTTCTTTTGCTTTGGGAAATTGATCTATAAAAATATTACTATAATTTACGTCAGAGGATGGTTTGTTTTGCCTGTGATCTCTTCTAGGAGTTTTATGGTGCCCTGTCTTATCTTTAGTTCTTTAAAACCATTTTGAGCTTATTTTTGTATGTGGGGTGAAGGAGTGTTCTAATTTTATTGATTTAAATGTAGCTTATTAGAGAAATGCAAATCAAAACCACAATGAGGTATCACTTCACACTGATTAGAATGGCGATCATCAAAAAGTACAAATAATAAACGCTTGAGAGGGTGTGGAGAAAAGGGAAACTTCTACACTGTTGGTGGGAATGTAAATTGGTACAGCCACTATAGAGAACAGTATGATTGTTCCCTAAAAAATTGAGAATAGAGTTACTATTTGACTAAGCAATCCCACTTCCAGGTATATATCCAGAAAAAAATGAAAACTCTATATATCCAAAAAAAATGAAAACTCTAATTCGAAAAGATACATACACCCCAATGTTCATACCAGCATTGTTTACAATAGCCAAGATATAACAACCCAAGTGCCCATCGATAGAAGATGGCTTAAGAAGATGTGGTATATATGTGTGCGTGTGTGTGTGCTCAGTTATGTCTGACTCTTTGCAACCCAATGGGCTGTAGTCCACCTGGCTCCTCTGTCCATGGAATTCTTAAGGCAAGAATGCTGGATTGGGTGGCCATTCCCTTCTCCAGGGGATCTTCTTGACTCAGGGATTGAACTCAGGTCTCTGACATTGCAGGCAGATTCTTTATAATCTGACCCTTATAGTATGAGGGAAGCCCCATACTATATACATATAGTGGAATATTACTCAACTATAAAAAATATGGAATATTGCCATTTGCAGCAACATGGATAAACCTAGAAAATATTATACTTAGTGAAATAAGTCAGACAGGGAAAAACAAATACTTTATAATATCACTCAAATGTGGAATCTAAAAAATAATGCAAATGAATCCATATACAAAACAAAAACAGACTCAAAAAAATAATAAAAACAACAAAACCAGAATCACAGATGTTGAAAACAAATTTATGATTACCAAAGAAAAGAGGGAGGATAGGAAGGAGAAATTAAGAGTATGGGGTTAACAGATAGAGACACATAAAAGAGACAAGCAACAAGGATTTACTGTATAGCACAGGGATCTATATTCAATATCTTGTAATATACAGTATAATCTGAAAAAAATAACTGAGTCACATTGCTGTACACCTGAAACTAACACAATACTGTAAATCAACTATACTTCAATTTAAAAAATACAGAACCAAATTGAATTTCTGTAATCAGTGGTATTCTTTCACAATTTTCTGGAATCACCCATCCATCTTCTCTGATAATTTTGCTGAAGCCAAGCCCAACAGGCCACCAGTCCTCCAAGAAGTGGCTGTTTCCATGAAGTTAAGCAAAAATTCTGGTTAAAATATAATGCTTACATCTGCTCATTCAGTTATAATACATCAAAGAGAAGAACAAATAAAACCCAGATTTCTGTCATCTCCTAGCATTAAAGAATGACAAACTACAGTTGTTTTCCTTTTTTGACTAGAAGCAAAACTGCAGATAAATAACATGACAGATAAAGAAGCCAAACAAACTGAAGTAAAACTTCATCAGAAAAAGCCAACCAGTTAGAAAGTATGGTGAGAATCTTCCACACTAACACCCTCTCCACCTCTGGTAGAGGTAGGGGGAAAAAAAGAAAGAAAGGAAAGAGAAATTCTTTTCTGAAAAAGCCAATTATAACCTCATACTGTACTTAAACCACTGAAATCTATATGTTCTTTTCAACTACTTACTTGGAACTGCTGTACTCACCATGGAAGCATTTCCTTTTCTAGAGATGAATCTCAACACAACATTTAAATTAAGTATACTTCAATTTCAAAAAGTTATTTTAAAAGTATGTAAAGATGGATCCCTCTTCCTGCTACCTGACAGAAAACCTTGACTATCAGAGACCAGGATGGGGGCTTCTGGGGCACCCTGACATGGGCTTCACACTGCCTGGACCTTTTCTCTCCTGTCTTTGTGCGGGAGTCATTGTTTCAATCATTCATTTATTCACCATGTACTCATTCATTCATTCATTTAATGAATGTCGATACCCTGTCCACAAATATTATTAGAGGACCACATGAAAACAGTATATATACTTTTATGGTTGTTGTTTTTTGATGATGCCAATGTGTGATTAGTTTCCTTGGTAAGGCAATTGCATGTACCATCTTTTACAAATGTCCAATCCCACCTCCATCCCCCGCCCCCCCGTTAGGGTAAAGATAGAAGCTTTTCATAAGAAGGCAACCACTTTCTGATCCCTGTTTTTTAGAATGTAAGCAGAGGGATGTCGAGAACAGCTGTGGAAACACTTTGAAGACAATTACATCAATCAGATCACCAAGATGATGAGCAGGTTACATCTTCTACCCTCAGCATCCTTCAGTTCAGTTCAGTGACTCAATCGTGTCCGACTCTTTGCGACCCCATGAATCGCAGCACGCAAGGCCTCCCTGTCCATCACCATCTCCCGGAGTTCACTCAGACTCATGTCCATCAAGTCAGTGATGCCATCCAGCCATCTCATCCTCTGTCGTCCCCTTCTCCTCCTGCCCCCAATCTCTCCCAGCATCAGAGTCTTTTCCAAATGAGTCAACTCTTTGCATGAGGTGGCCAAAGTACTGGAGCTTCAGCTTTAGCATCATTCCTTCTAAAGAAAGCCCAGGGTTGATCTCCTTCAGAATGGACTGGTTGGATCTCCTTGCGGTCCAAGGGACTCTCAAGAGTCTTCTCCAACACCACAGTTCAAAAGCATCAATTCTTCAGCGCTCAGCCTTCTTCACAGTCCAACTCTCTCGTTCATACATGACCACTGGAAAAACCGTAGCCTTGACTAGATGGACCTTAGTCGGCAAAGTAATGTCTCTGCTTTTGAGTATGCTGTCTAGGTTGGTCATAACTTTCCTTCCAAGGAGTAAGCGTCTTTTAATTTCATGGCTGCACTCACCATCTGCAGTGATTTTGGAGCTCCAAAAAATAAAGTCTGACACTGTTTCCACTGTTTCCCCACCTATTTCCCATGAAGTGATGGAACCAGATGTCATGATCTTCATTTTCTGAATATTGAGCTTTAAGCCAACTTTTTCACTCTCCTCTTTCACTTTCATCAAGAGGCTTTTTAGCTCCTCTTCACTTTCTGCCATAAGGGTGGTGTCATCTGCATATCTGAGGTTATTGATATTTCTCCCAGCCATCTTGATTCCAGCTTGTGTTTCTTCCAGTCCAGCGTTTCTCATGATGTACTCTGCATAGAAGTTAAATAAGCAGGGTGACAATATACAGCCTTGACGTACTCCATACTATAGAAAAAAAAAAAAGTTTAGAGAAAGGTTCCTCAGTGTGTTTTCTGTGCGGTCAGAATTCCATGGGGTGTTTTTAAAAAATGTACATAACTGGGCTTTTCTCCAGTTTTACTGAATCAGAATCTCTGGGACTAAAGTCCCTAAATCTTCTTTTAGAACAGACACCCTAGGAGATATATATTTTTTTAATGTAAAGCAAATGATTTGTTTATAAAACTCAAAGTAACATTTAGTGGTAGAAATCTACATAGATCCTTTTATTTCAATAGCATTAGTAGACAGGAGCCTGACTCAATTCTCTAAGAACAATCAGCATTTTAAACTAATGGGAGTAAGTCACTCTGAGAACTAAAACTATTCTTTAAGCCAAAATATTCAGACAAGGACTAACCAAAGGCATTACCGTATCCAAAGAGCACTAAGTTTGGCTTGTGGATTAAATCCATAGTAGTTTGTACTTTGCACGCGTGTGTGTGTGCTTAGTCGCCTTGGTTGTGTCCAGTTCTTGCGACCCCATGGACTGGAGCCTGCCAGGCTCCTCTGTCCATGGCTCCAGGCAAGAATACTGAAGTGGGTTGCCATTCCCTTCTCCAGAGTATCTTTCCAACCCAGAGATTGAACCTGCGTCACGCCTCCTGCATTGGCAAGTGAGTTCTTTTTTTTTTTTTCTGGTTATGCTGAAAACATCTTTTAAAAAAATTTTTTTTAATTGATTAATTTATTTTGATTAGAGGCCAATTACTTTACAATATTGTGTTGGTTGTTGCCATACCTTGACATGAATCAGCCATGGGTGTACTTGTATCCTACCATTCTGAACCCCTCTCCCATATCCCTCCCCACCCCATCCCTCTGGGTTGTCCCAGAGCACCAGCTCTGAGTGCCCTGCTCCAAGGAGAGTTTTATATTCTGTCAGGTTGACAACCACTGACTAATGATCTCCAGGGTGTCTTCCATTTCCAAAGGTCATGACCAGTGTTCACTGTGTGGCGGACAGAGTATCACTGAGAGGATAAGATTTATTTTTCTTCTTTTGGCCATGCTACGAGGCTTGCAGAGATTTTAGTTCCCTGACCAGAGGCTGAGCCCATGCCCTAAGCAGTGAAAGCATGGAGTGCTAACCCCTGGACTGCCAGGCAGTTCCCCAGGAGGATGAGATTTTTTTTGATTGAGGTTGGGGAAATATTGGGGTAGGGAGATAATTTTGGATAACTTTAGAAATTATACAATTGAGTATACATAAAAAAATATGTGAAAACAAGTATGATATTACCCCCCGAAAGAGGAAAATCAATGTTATTTTGAAAAGAATACTTCTAGCATGGTTTTCTAATGGGCAAGCCTACTAGGAATAACCATCTTAAAAATGTGCAGTTGATAAATTAAGCTATAATTAGAAAGAGAATAAGAGAATAAATTCCAGATGCCTCTATTTCATGTAGCAGCACGGGGACACTTAAGCATGGGCTGTTCAACTTAAGTTAGAGATGACAAGTGTTTGCCACAGAATGGAGTAAATAGTTTTGGTAGAATGCCTTTAATCAACATTCTCATGGTAGGTTATTCTTTATTGATGATAGAAGGAAAATAAACTGAAGAATCTTAGTATAACTGAGGAAACATAACATTTTGATTTACAGTTAAGGGTGATTGTTTAGAATCTGTCATTTATTCAGCTGTTTTGAGAGAGTCACTGAAATAAAAAGCATATTTCTGGGTCAAAAAAATCACAGAAGGAAAACATTTTAAAATCCAATAAATCCTCTCACTAAGTAAACGAAATTCTCTAGGCCAGAAGGAGCCATTCATACTGGGATATTCAGTATCTTCCAGGAATAGAGTTAATTATTGGAGGGACTTTCTTGGTGGTCCAGTGGTTAAGAATCTGCTTCGCAGTGCAGGGAACATGGGTTCAAACCCTGGCCAGGAAAGTAAGATCCCACCTGCTGTTGAGCAACTGAGCTTGCGTCCCACAATTAGAGAGAAGCCTGCGAGCCACAACAAAAGATCCCCTATGATACAACAAAGGTCCCAAGGGCTGCAGCTAAGACCCAACACAGCCAAATAAATAAATATTTAAAAAAAAAAAAAAAGTATTGAAGGAGCCACAAAATGGGTAAGGTGATGTCCTCAAAACAGACACAGTGAATTCTTGCCCCGTCAACACATTGGGCCACACGTATTATCTTTCCCTCTGGCATCAAAATTAATATGAAAATAAATGTCATCCTTATAAGTTTCTGCATGATGATTCTCTGGAGGGGTTGAACGTTATTAAATTTGCAAACTTATGAGTCTTCTAGAGAACAAGTGCATCTCGGCAAATGTAGAGTTTATGTAATTATTGTCTATTCATGGCTCCACAAACACTGCATCCTCGCTGGCAGTATAACAGCTATTAATTTGTGGAATGTGTTGCATAGTACTTTTGTAAATAATACTGCACATCCCAATTCATATCCAATTATGTCGTCCAGAAAAATCACACAAAGCCCAGATTTCAATTACTCTATCTCACTGTCTGTTTAAGAGCGTTGTCTGCTTGTTTAGCATCATTAAAAAAAAAAATATATATATATATATATATATATTTCAGTCCTGTTAAACTTACCTTTAGATAACTCCCTCTTCTGCTTCCCTTTGTGTGGGCTGTTCCGCATTTTTGCCGCTTCCTTCATCTGTGCTCTCCTTGGACCAGTTTGATGAAGAAAAACAAATGTATGAACATTAAAAAAAAAAAAACTTTTTGTCTATATTTCCTCTTCTTGCCTACAAACGCACATGCAGATGCAGTTTTTGATCCCTTGCTCTCAGAACAAGAGGTTTTCATCCTACTATGTAAAAACTCTGTAAATAACACTTAAATTTAAAAATTCTTTAAATTTTTACCTAGTAGTATTACACATTCAGGGCTTCTCTAGTAGCTCAGATGGTAAAGAATCCGCCAGCAATGTGGAAGACCTGGGTTCGATCCCTGGGTTGGGAAGATCCCATGGAGGAATGCATGGCAACCCACTCCAGTATTCTTGTCCCATGGACAGAGGAGCCTGGAGGGCTACAAGTCCACGGGGTTGCAAAGAGTCAGACATGACTGAGTGACTAAGCACAGCCCATTACACACTCTTCACAGAAAAAATTTAAAAATCAGAGAGTATAGGTACTCAAAAATGACTTTCATCTTCTCCCTATCCTAACTCTAATTGGCTCTACTTTTTCACTTCTGGAAGTCAACAACAGTAAGTAATTATGAGCTCACTAATTAATCGTTGCCTATTTTTGTTGACTTCCAGATCTTCATCTTTAGCCTAGACTTCTCTTCTGAGTCCATCCTAGCATACCCCCTTGACTACAGACATTTGGATGTCCACAGACACCTTAGTTAAAACTCTTTAACTGTCATCTTTATCTTTTCTCCAATATTTATTCCTTCCTCCATAGTTATCTCTCCAATGGGGTCATGATCAGAGTGGTTCTGATCCCTTCTGTTCCTCATCTCTTCACCTAATCAGTTCTCAAGACCTGCCAATTTTACATCGATATTCTTGAAGATGTCCCCCAGGCTCCCATTTCCCCATCTCCTGACACCATCATTATATCCTACCTGGATGATGGCACTCATCTCCCAGTTGGTCTTCTTGCATCCAGTCTGGTTCATCTTAACTCCATCCTCATTACATTCCCAGGTACACAATTATGTTCACATCCATCACCATAAATGTGATCCACAGTTAGAATGTGTTGGCCTCCTTGTCATCTTTGAGCAATTACACAGGCCTTCCCTTGCTGGAAATGCTCTCACCTCCCTTTGTTCTGCTGGTGAACACATGCTCATCCTTCACTTCTAGTTTTCTGCTTTCTGGGCATCCTTCCCTGACACGGATGCTGTTAAGCGCATCTTCCTCTGTGCTCCCTAACACCTGTATCTAATCCCCTTTACATATTCTCTGTCCAGTGATGTTAGGCTTTTGTCATTTCCTCATATGTGCCAAACTCTGTATTACTCCAACATGGTTTTACCTCAACCAGAACTTTCTCTCCCACATATCTCTTTCTCTATCTGTCTTTCAGTTTTCAGCCTAAACATCATTTCCTTTAGGAGGCCTTCTTGATCATACACTCAGTCAGTCAGTCAGTTCAGTCGCTCTGTCGTGTCCAACTCTTTGCGACCCCATGAATTGCAGCACGCCAGGCCTCCCTGTCCATCACCAACTCCC
>SJYQ01004671.1:0-33683 GCA_006410935.1 Redunca redunca
CACAATCACTAATAAGATTCTGATTTCTACCACCTAATTTTTATTTATTTTTCTACTTTTATCCATTTTTCCCCATTTTGTCTCCCTTTACATTGAGACTTTATTCTTATTTTTTAACATTCTCAAATTTGTAGCTAACTTCATAGTGCTTACTCTAGAAATGTTTTACTTCATACATTACAAAGTTTAAAAATATTAATGTATTTGTCCTATTCTTAAACATTGGCAAAAATCCAGTTTTCTATTCTTTGTCTGATATTTTAGTTCCATTTTATATTTATCAGTTCGGTTCAGTTGCTCAGTCGTGTCCGACTCTTTGCGACCCCATGAATTGCATCACTCCAGACCTCCCAGTCCATCACCAACTCCCAGAGTTCACTCAGACTCATGTCTATCAAGTCAGTGATGCCATCCAGCCATCTCATCCTCTGTTGTCCCCTTCTCCTCCTGCCCCCAATCCCTCCCAGCATCAGAGTCTTTTCCAATGAGTCAACTCTTCGCATGAGGTGGCCAAAGTAGTGGAGTTTCAGCTTTAGCATCATTTCTTCCAATGAAATCCCAGGGCTGTTCTCCTTCAGAATGGACTGGTTGGATCTCCTTGCAGTCCAAGGGACTCTCAAGAGTCTTCAACACCGCAGGTCAAAAGCATCAATTTTTTGGTGCTCAGTTTTCTTCACAGTCCAACATTCACATCTATACATGACCACTGGAAAAACCATAGTCTTGACTAGATGGACCTTTGTTGGCAAAGTAATGTCTCTGCTTTTAATATGCTATCTATGTTGGTCATAACTTTCCTTCCAAGGAGTAAGCATCTTTTAATTTCATGGCTGTAATCACGATCTGCAGTGAATTTAGAGCCCAAAAAAATAAAGTCTGACACTGTTTCCACTGTTTCCCCATCTATTTCCCATGAAGTGATGGGACCAGATGCCATGATTTTAGTTTTCTAAATGTTGAATTAAGCCAACTTTTTCATTCTCCTCTTTCACTTTCATCAAGAGGCTTTTTAGTTCCTCTTCACTTTCTGCCATAAGGGTGGTGTCATCTGCATATCTGAGGTGACTGATATTTCTCTTGGCAATCTTTATTCCAGCTTGTGTTTCTTCCAGCCCAGCGTTTCTCATGATATACTCTGCATAGAAGTTAAATATACAGGGTGACAATATACAGCCTTGATGTACTCCTTTTCCTATTTGGAACCAGTCTGTTGTTCCAGGTCGAGTTCTAACCATTGCTTCTTGACCTGCATATAGATTTCTCAAGAGACAGGTCAGGTGGTCTGGTATTCCCATCTCTTTCAGAATTTTCCACACTTTATTGTTGTAGATAAAGGCTAGAAAGGCTATAAAGCCACACAGTCAAAGGCTTTGGCATAGTCAATAAAGCAGAAATGATGACTTTCTGGAACTCTCTTGCTTTTTTGATGATCCAGTGGATGTTGGCAATTTGATCTCTGGTTCCTCTGCCTTTTCTAAAACCAGCTTGAACATCTGGAAGTTCACGGTTCACGTATTGCTGAAGCCTGGCTTGGAGAATTTTGAGCATTACTTTACTAACATGTGAGATGATTGCAGTTGTGTGGTAGTTTGAACATTCTTTGCCATTGCCTTTCTTTGGGATTGGAATGGAAACTGACCTTTTCCAGTCCTGTGGCCACTGCTGACTTTTCCAAATTTGCTGGCATATTGAGTGCAGCACTTTCACAGCATCATCTTTCAGGAAAAAAATTTGAAATAGCTCAAGTGGAATTCCATCACCTCCACTAGCTTTGTTCATAGTGATGCTTTCTAAGGCCTACTTGACTTCGCTTTCCAAGATGTCTGGCTCTAGATGAGTGATCACACCATCATAATTATCCGGGTCATGAAGATCTTTTTTGTACAGTTCTTCTATGTATTCTTGCCACCTCTTCTTAATATCTTCTGCTTCTGTTAGGTCCATACCATTTCTGTCCTTTATCGAGCCCATCTTTGCATGAAATGTTCCCTTGGTATCTCTCATTTTCTTGAAGAGATCTCTAGTCTTTCCCATTCTGTTATTTTCCTCTATTTCTTTGCATTGATCTCTGAGGAAGGCTGTCTTATCTCTTCTTGCTATTCTTTGGAACTCTGCATTCAGATGCTTATATCTTTCCTTTTCTCCTTTGCTTTTTGCTTCTCTTCTTTTGCTTTTTTGCATTATCTTCCATGGAGATGGTCTTGATCCCTGTCTCCTGTACAGTGTCACAAACCTCAGTCCATAGTTCATCAGGCACTCTATCTATCAGATCTAGTCCCTTACATCTATTTCTCACTTCCACTGTATAATCATAAGAGATCTGATTTAGGTCATACATAAATTGTCTATTGGTTTTCCCTACTTTCTTCAATTTAAGTCTGAATTTGGCAATAAGGAGTTCATGATCTGAGCCACAGTCAGCTCCTGGTCTTGTTTTTGTTGACTGTATAGAGCTTCTCCATCTTTGGCTGCAAAGAATATAATCAATCTGATTTTGATGTTGACCATCTGGTGCTGTCCATGTGTAGAGTCTTCTCTTGTGTTGTTGGAAGAGGGTGTTTGCTATGATCAGTGCATTTTCTTGACAAAACTCTATTAGTCTTTGCCCTACTTCATTCCGATTCCAAGGCCAAATTTGCCTGTTACTCCAGGTGTTTCTTTTCTTCATACTTTTGCATTCCAGTCCCCTATAATGAAAAGGACACCTTTTGGGGTGTTAGTTCTAAAAGGTCTTGTAGGTCTTCATAGAACTGTTCAACTTCAGCTTCTTCAGTGTTATTGGTTGGGGCATAGACTTGGATTACTGTGATAATTTATGGTTTACCTTGGAAACGAACAGAGATCATTCTGTCATTTTTGAGATTGCATCCAAGTACTGCATTTCAGATTCTTGTTGACCATGATGGCTACTCCATTTCTTCTGAGGGATTCCTGCCTGCAGTAGTAGATATAATGGTCATCTGAGTTAAATTCACCCATTCCAGTCCATTTTAGTTCGCTGATTCCTAGAATGCTGATGTTCACTTTTGCCATCTCTTGTTTGACCACTACCAATTTGCCTTGATTCATGGACCTGACATTCCAGGTTCCTATGCAATATTGCTCTTTACAGCATCAGACCTTGCTTCTATCACCAGTCACATCCACAACTGGGTATTGTTTCTGCTTTGGCTCCATCCTTTCATTCTTTCTGGAGTTATTTCTCCACTGATCTCCAGTAACATATTGGGCACCTACTGACCTGGAGAGTTCCTCTTCAGTATCCTATCATTTTGCCTTTTCATACTGTTCATGGGGGTCTCAACTCAAGAATCCTGAAGTGGTTTGCCATTCCCTTCTCCAGTGGACCACATTCTGTCAGACCTCTCCACCATGACCCGACCATCTTTGGTGGTCCCACAGGCATGGCTTAGTTTCATTGAGTTAGACAAGGCTGTGGTTCTAGTGTGATTAGATTGACTAGTTTTCTGTGATTATGGTTCAGTGTGTCTGCCCTCTGATGCCCTCTTGCAATACCTACCGTCTTACTTGGGTTTTTCTTATCTTAGACATGGGGTATCTCTTCACAGCTGCTCCAGCAAAGCACAGTTGCTGCTCCTTACCTTGGACGAGGGGTATCTCCTCACCGCAGCCCCTCCTCAGTCATGCCCAGCTCTTTGTGACCCCATGGACTACATAGTCCATGGAATTCTCCAGGCCAGAATACTGGAGTGGGTAGCCTTTCCCTTCTCCAGGGGATCTTCCCAACCCAGGAATCGAACCCAGGTCTCCTGCATTGCAGGCGGATTCTTTACCAGCTGAGCCACAAGGGAAGCTCTTTGTTTTTATAACCTCCCAATAATTATTTTGTACCTTTATTTAATCATTCTTTATTTAGATATATCCTCATATGGATGCTTATTCCTCGGAAGGAAAGCTATGACAAACCTAAACAGCATATTAAAAAGCAGAGACATCACTTTGCCAACAAAGGTCTGTATAGTCAAAGCTATGGTTTTTCCAGTGGTCATGTACAGATGTGAGAATGTGACCATAAAGGAGGCTGATTGCCAAAGAATTGATGCTTTTGAACTGTGGTGCTGGAGAAGACCCTTGAGAATCACTTGGACAGCAAGGAGATCTAACCAGTCAATCCTAAAGGTAATCAACCCTGAATGTTCTTTGGGAGAACTGATGCTGAAGCTGAAGCTCCAGTACTTTGGCCACCTGATGCAAAGAGCCAACTCATTGGAAAAGACCCTGATGCTGGGAAAGAAAAAAGGGAAGGGGGCAGCAGAGAATGAGATAGTTGAATGGTATCACTGACTCAATAGACATGAATCTGAGCAAATTCTGGGAGATAGTAGAGGAAAGAGGAGCCTGACATGCTACAGTCCATTGGGTCACAAAGAGTCAGACATGACTTAGTGGCTGAACAACAACATATGTATCAATATCTGTATGTGCCATTGCACACTAGACTTTCTTAATAGGGATAATTTTCCTTTTTACTGTGAGAAGTATCTATTTCATCATTTACTTTGTGACTTCAAGCAAACTATTTAAACTTTATGGTCTCACTTTCCTTATAAATAAAGTGAGAATAATAATAATATTTACTTCATATAGTTATTGAGAAGATTAACTGATATATGTAAAGCACTGGTGGGCTATAGTCCATGGGGTCACAAAGAGTCGGACACAATGGAGCACCTGAGCACAGCAGAGCACAAAGCACCTAGAAAGTGCCTGGCACATGTTAACAGTTGCCTTAATGTTTGATAGCATTACTTTTATCGCCACTGATATTATTAACTCTATTATTTCTATATTGGGATAGGCTAGAATATGCTGCAGAAACAAAGTGAAATCCTAATGCTTTCGAAACAAGGCTTTATGGTTTTGATTTGTATTTCTTTTCACTTCCACCATATGTTCTGTAAGAGTTGGCTCCATCTGTTACTTATCAGTTTTACTCCAAAACCTAGATAGACAAAAAAGACAGTATTTAGAACATTGCCAATCATCCTAGAAAAAAAGAAAGAGGGTCTTGGAGTGTCTCATTGAGAATTAAATGCTCAGCCCAGAAGAGACACATGTCATTTCTCCTCACAAGTCACTCTGCAGAATTGTTTATATGGCGATCCAGAAAGTACAATCTTACAATGTACCAAGAAGTCAGAGAATTAGAAAAATTCAAAGGTCAGCATTAATGAATAACACAGCATCTTGTGTAATTTCCTTGTATTTTTGTCTTAAATCTTACTAGCTTAATATCCTGGATTCCTGCTTTAACTTCTTTTTACCCCTGAAGAATTCTTGTTTTCTTGCTACTTCAATGGTGCATTCAAGTTTTCTTTTACATTTTATTTACTAGGTTTTTAAAATTTTTAAATGGGGGTTTACTCTGTATATCTAGTCCACCATACTAGAGATACAAAAAATAGAAATTCCTCCAGTCACTTTCAGTAATTTAGAAAAACTCAACAAGACACAAAGGAACATAAAACCACCTTTCTGTGATTCCATTGTTTAAATGTCAGTCAGTCAGTTCAGTCACTCAGTCATGTCTGACTCTTTGCAACCCCATGGACTGCAGCACGCCAGCCCTCCCTGTCCATCACCAACTCCTGGAGTTTTCTCAAACTCGTGTCCATTGAGTCGGTGATGCTATTCAACCATCTCATCCTCTGTCATCCCCTTCTCCTCCCGCCTTCAATCTTTCCCAGCATCAGGCAGGGTCTTTTCAGATGAGTAAGTTCTTCACATCAGATGGCCAAAGCATTAGAATTTCAGCTTCAGCATCAGTCCTTCCAATGAATATTCAGGACTGATTTCTTTTAGGATGGGCTGGTTGGATCTCCTTGCAGTCCAAGGGATTCCCAAGAGTATTCTCCAACACCACAGTTCAAAAGCATCAATTCTTCAGTGTTCAGTTTTCTTTATAGTCCAACTCTCATATCCATACATGACTACTGGAAAAACCATAGATTTGACTATATGGACCTTTGTTGGCAAAGTAATGTCTCTCCTTTTTATATGTCTAAATGTCAAGAGAACAAATCTCATCCTATTATTCACTAAATAACTGCAGCCATAGCATGTTATTTCCCCTCTCTGCATCTGCCTTTCTCAAGTCTAAAGCATGTAAGTTGGTATGTGTGAGCCATGTGCTTAGTTGTGTCCAATTATTTGTGACCCCATGGACTATAGCCCACAGCTCCTCTCCCCTTGAGATTTTCCAGGCAGGAATACTGGAGTGGGTTGCCATTTCTTTCTCCAGGAGATTGGTATACATGACCTTTAAGGATGTTCCCCGATATACTCATCATTTTTTCATTTTATTTCACTGTGGAACATGTATTTTATAATGGTTTTTGACAGTCTCAAATTCCAAACACAATGTTCCCTTTTCAATGTTGCCATTTAAGATATTCTTGACATCTCTTGACTCAAAAATACTATCGGAGAACAGATTCTTGATCTCTTCTTACATCCTGTAAACACACAATATAAGCATAAAGAGCTTTTAGAAAAGAGGCACCCTCTGATCCCATGTAGTTCCTTTGCTCTAAGTGAACTCAATCTCATGCTGCTGCTAAGTCGCTTCAGTCATGTCCGACTCTGTGTAGCCCCATAGATGGCAGCCCACCAGGCTACTCTGTCCCTGGGATTCTCCAGGCAAGAACACTGGAATGGGTTGCCATTTCCTTCTCCAATGCATGAAACTGAAAAGTGAAAGTCAAGTCGCTCAGTCCTGTCTAACTCTTAGCGACCCCATGGACTGCAGCCTACCAGGCTCCTCTGTCCATGGGATTCTCCAGGCAAGATTACTGGAGTAGGGCGCCAGTGCCTTTTCTGCGATTTCATGTCTCTCCTGCAATGTTTGCCTTAGAGTACATAACACTTTCCGTACAGAACCAGGAAACTAGAGAAGACAGTTTTGTATAATTTAGCCTTTGGCAAAATTTGGTCATCACCCAGTCTATTCCCTAGACCCACTCTGTCTCTTCTACTTATCATGGCAGACACCCAAGGGAAAATGAAAGCACAACTAAAATAGTTTTCAAAGACTATCATGTGTTTTCAAAATATAAGTATATTATCATGATTACATTTAACCCTCACAACAGTTCTTGATATAGATGTTAGCATACCCTCTTTCAGGTGAGGAAACTGAGATTGACACAGGGCGATTAATAGGTTCCAGATTTCACATCTGAACTGCACTGTCTGATCAAGTTAAGGGTCACTGTTAGTGAAATTATATGAGAGAGATAAATCTAGGTAAGTAGAACTCTCTGCCTCATAGTAAAATTTAGAGGATTCAAGGGTGAGGTAAGAGCCCCTCTGTCAAGATGAGACAATACATAGCATCCATGAGTGCTTAATGCACCCTCTGATGCTTGAGGCAGGATAGACTTTGAACTCTGGCAGGCAGGGCTTAGTGTCCCAGACCTAAGGCCGTGATGTATTGCAAATTTCTTTTTCTCCTAACTTCCTTTTGACATGATTTTATTTTTTTACAATCTAAATAGACATTTCTGCAAAGAAGACATACAGACGTTTAACCATGAAAGATGCTCACTATCACTAATTATTAGAGAAATGCCATGTGATGTGAAGAGCTGACTCATTGAAAAAGATCCCAATGCTGGGGAAAATTGAGGGCAGGAGGAGAAGGGGGCCACAGAGGATGGGATGGTTGTATGGCATCTTTGACTCAACGGACATGAGACTGAGCAAACTCTGGGAGACGGTGAAGTACAGGGAAGCCTGGAATGCTGCAGTCCATGGGGTTGCAAAGAATCATACATGACTGAGAAACTGAACAATAAAAAATTAAAACTATAATGTAGTATCATCCCACACTGGTCAGAATGGCCATCATAAAAAAAAAATCTACAAACAATTAATGCTGGAGAGGGTATGGAGAAAATGGAGCCTTCCTACACTGTCAGTGGGAATGTAAACTGTTATCATCACTGGTATGGATGTGATTTTAGATTTTAGGAAAATATATAGTTTCCTTAAATAGTACAAATAATACAGTAACACAAGTGGTATAAGGAGATGACAAAGAATTCCCTAGGACCTTCTCCCAGAGTCTTTGGATGTTAACATGTTTCCACACTTGTTTGATCATTCATACACATGCATACACACACTTTTTCTGAACAATTTGAAAGCAAGTTACAAACAAAATGACGATACACAATTCAGTGTGTATGTTCTACAAAGACATTCTGTTACATAACCATAGTATAAATTAAAAAATCAGGAAATCAACATTGATCTAAGTCTATTATCTAACTTTCAGATGGCATTCATATTTTTCCACTTATTCCTAAATTGTCCTTTCTATCAAAAGAAAATCCTGGGTCACATGTTTTGTTCAGTTTTTGTCTTTCACAACACTGACATTTTTGAAAGAAACAAGTCAGATATATTTTAGAATGCCCCTCATTTTTGAGTTTTCACATGATGATACATGTTTCAGGTTATGTGTTTTTGACAGGAATACCCCAGACATTATGCTGTGTCATTCTCGGTGCATGAGGTCAGGAGGAAGAGGATATTATTCACCCTATTCATATATATATTAAACTTGATCACTGGTTGGTATGTGCTAGGTTTTTTCACTGTAAAAAATAACAATATTGTTATTTTGTCATCTGTAATCATAAGTATCTTACCTGACAAAACTTTGTGGTCGAGGTAAATATCTTAATCTCTACTGTTTCACCCACCTGCACTATCATATACATTCATCAATGAATAATATGCTTGCTAAATGGTGATTTTTCTGATTTCATCATTCCTTCCTCATTTATGAGATGGCCCTCTAATCCAAGGAAGAGCTTTTACTTCTTCATCATGTATTTATTTGCTTATTTATTTATAGCATTCTATGCATCTGTATAGAGCCTATGTTCCAAATTGCTTAATTATCATAGCCCTTAGTCTTCCTCTGTAAAATGGCAATGATAATATTTACCACCTTAATTTGGTGTGCTAAGTTAATATATGTAAAGTCCTTAAAATCATATGAAATAAGTTGGAGCTATTTGTATTAGTAATATTAATAATAATTATGTGACTCTCTCTTTTCACATCATAAGATAAGGAAGTAGCAACCCACTCCAGTACTCTTGCCTGGAGAATCCAATGGATGGAGGAGCCTGGTGGGCTACAGTCCATGGGGTCACAAAGAGTTAGATACGACTGAGAAACTTCACTTTCACTTTTCTTTCAGTGCATTATTACCTCAGACAAGCAATTTAAACTCTCTTGGTCACATTTTTCTCACCTTTAAGACAAAGGAATTCAGAGAAATTGTCTCTAATTAAATTACATTTCTAGTGTAAGAAATTAAGACTCTGTACCTGTAAAATATTTGTATATAAATCTATTTTCTTCCAGCAAACTGTCAAATATTCTGTAATAGCTTTGCAATATGATTATCTTCCATCATTCGTGTTCTTCCAAAATATGAAAAGATACATACCTTATCTCTGAATAAACAGTTTGGGGATTCCACCTAATTATACTTTAAATTTTAGTAATATCGGTTGGTCAATGCTATTTTCTAAGTATGCTGATGATTTTTGATAAAATATGAAATAGCTAAAGACAGATGGCTTGCAGCTCCAACTGTTGGGGTTTATTTTCCTCTGCCAGGAAGGTCCATGATCCTTCAACAGATGTAGTCTCAGACCACATGATGGCTCATATTTGCATATTAGAGAAGGAAGAATTCAAACTTAAAATTTCTTTCCAAACACATAAGTCCCATTATGAAGTGTAACCAGTGAGTAGCTTGGAACTTTCTCATAGGTAGCCTTACACAAGTCTTTGCACATCGTGAAAATGAAGAATATACTAGTGGAAAGCTAGTAATGGATTAATCTTTTTATCAAACATTTCCCTAAGATAGATTGTCTGGGATACTGGAAAGGGCCCTGGACTTGAATTCTGAATCTCTGGGCTTAATTTTTTGTTTTTACCAGTCCCATGAACTGGATCAAGTTATTTAAGTTTTCTGATTTTAAATTTTTTCTTATGTCAAAATGGAATAGCCTGTCATATATCATAAAGATATTTTGAAAAGTAAGTAAGTAATTTCAGCAAAAGCACCTAGTATATGGATGATACTCAATAAGCATGAAAGAAACACACACACACATACTTTAGGATAAATAATGTCCAGTATAGCCAGAATAACCAATCTTTAATATTTTCTACTATTTCAGCAACTAAACTTGGAAAATTAGGAAGGACTACCTTTCAATTTGATTATCTGAGAATTCTCAGTAATGATTAACTTATGATAGATCTATTATAGTAGCCAGACTGTTGTTGTTGTTCAGTCCTTAGGTCATGTCTGACTCTTTGCAACCCCATGGACTGCAGCACGCCAAGCTTCCCTGTCCTTCACTATCTCCCAGAGTTTGCTCAAACTCACGTCCTTTGTCCTTTGAGTTGGTGATACTATCCAACCAGACTGAGTGGAGCACAATCACTTAAGGGGTACTTCCCAAATGAATCTGACATTTCAGAATCCCTGTTCTAGAATGAAGAAGGACGAAGAGCGTACCAAAGAGCCATCACAGCACCATGTGAAGACAATCAGCTACCAGGAGTGAAACATTGATGAGGAATACTGGTAACTTAATACCTGGTACCTACAAGAAGGTAGATGAGTTACTGTACCATGTAAGAGTATAGCTCTGGAATCAAATTACCAGTTTGGGCACTATCATTTCCCAGCTATGTAGCCCTGGCTCATTATATAATACCATTGAGTCTACTTCCTGATCTCTAGATTGAAAGCTGTCAAAAGGTGTAAATGAGTTCATCTGATGAAGCACTTAAGCACTTAGTACAGTGCCCACATAAAATAACCACCAAATGAGAGTTGTTTAATTAACTTGAACTCATCAGATACTTTGAACTACTGTGCCTGTGCACACACTGTTTCTTATGCTTGGAAAGTCTTCCCCCACACTCCTCTGCTTAGTAGACTCCTTATCCCTCAAGATTTAAGATCTTATATCAGGATGCCATTCTCTGCTTTCTGATTGCCCATCTCTGCCAGTGAAATTGTTCCCATGTGCAGATCTTCTCACTAGCCAAAAAAAACCCTGAGCGATTACCTGCCAAGTCCTAATTCATCTCCCCTTTTCCTGTCATCCCTCATACAGTCTGCTCATACTTATCTAAATTGGCCTTAGAGATGTAGTTCTTCCTTTTGCCCATGTCTTTATTTCCCTGCTATTTTCTCTCAAAATACTTTCCTTGGATGAGCTCTTGCTTTCTCCTATCTTAGTTCTACAAAATCTACATCTCTAATTCATACTTTTCTACTAAGTCTAAGACACATATAATTGTCAGTCTCCCCAAAGTAGCCTTCCGTAGGTCTTGCAAACATTTCAAATTCAACATGTACAAAACCAAGTTAACTCTCAACTTTTTTCTTCAATTATCTCTTTCATGCCACCTTGGAAAATAGTTTAGCTGTTCCTAAAATTTTGAAAGTAGAGATGCCATATGATCTTGAATTTAAACTCCTAGGTAGTCACTTGAAACAATGAAAACAAATGTCTGCACAAAATTTTGTACACAAATATTGATAGGAGGATTATTCAGGATAGCCAAACAGTAGAGACAATACTAGTAACCACAAACTGATGGTAAACAAAATGTGGTGTATCTGTACAGTAGAATATTATTAAGCTTAAAAATGAAGTCCTGATACATGGTACAAAACAGAGGAACTTTTAAAACATCATATTAAACAAAAAAAGTCAGACAAAAATTGTATAATATAATTTATATGGAATTTAAAAAATATTCAAATCCATAAAGACAGAAATATTTTGCCAGGGAGTGGGACTGAAGGGGATTAGAAATGGTTTCTAATGGGGTATGAGGCATCCTTGGGGTGAAGGAAATGTTTTAAAATGATAGTTGCACAACTGTGAAAATAGTAAAAACCACTGATTTGTACAGTTTAAGAGGGTGAATTTTCAGTTCAGTTCAGTTCAGTCGCTCAATCATGTCCAACTATTTGCGGCCCCATGAGTTGCAGCACACCAGGCCTCCCTGTCCATCACCAACTCCCGGAGATCACTCAGACTCACGTCGATCGAATCAGTGATGCCATCCAGCCATCTCATCCTCTGTCGTCCCCTTCTCCTCCTGCCCCTAATCCCTCCCAGCATCAGAGTCTTTTCCAGTGAGTCAACTCTTCGCATCAGGTGGCCAAAGTACTGGAGTTTCAGCTTTAGCATCATTCCCTCCAAAGAAATCCCAGGGCTGATCTCCTTCAGAATGGACTGGTTGGATCTCCTTGCAGTCCAAGGGACTCTCAAGAGTCTTCTCCAACACCACAGTTCAAAAGCATCAATTCTTCAGTGCTCAGCCTTCTTCACAGTCCAACTCTCACATCCATACATGACCACAGGAAAAACCATAGCCTTGACTAGACGGACCTTTGTCAGCAAAGTAATGTCTCTGTTTTTGAATATGCTATCTAGGTTGGTCATAACTTTTCTTCCAATGAATAAGCATCTTTTACTTTCATGGCTGCAATCTCCATCTGCAGTGATTTTGGAGCCCAAAAAAATAAAGTCAGTCACTGTTTCCACTGTTTCCCCATCTATTTCCCATGAAGTGATGGGACCAGTTGCCATGATCTTCATTTTCTGAATGTTGAGCTTTAAGCCAACTTTTTCACTTTTCCACTTTAACTTTCATCAAGAGGATTTTTAGTTCCTCTTCACTTTCTGCCATAAGGGTGGTGTCATCAAATATCTGAGGTTATTGATATTTCTCCTGGCAATCTTGATTCCAGCTTGTGTTTCTTCCAGTGTTTCTCATGATGTACTCTGCATAGAAGTTAAATAAGCAGGGTGACAATATACAGCCTTGATGTACTCCTTTTCCTATTTGGAACCAGTCTGTTGTTCCATGTCCAGTTCTAACTGTTGATTCCTGACCTGCATATAGATTTCTCAAGAGGCAGGTCAGGTGGTCTGGTATTCCCTTCTCTTTCAGAATTTTCTACAGTTTAGTGTGATCCACACAGTCAAAGGCTTTGGCATAGTCAATAAAGCAGAGATAGATGTTTTTCTGGGACTCTCTTTTGCTTTTTCCATGATCCAGTGGATGTTGGCAATTTGATCTCTAGTTCCTCTGCCTTTTCTAAAACCAGCTTGAACATCAGGGAGTTCACGGTTCACATATTGCTGAGGCGTGGCTTGGAGAATTTTGAGCATTACTTTACTAGCATGTGAGATGAGTGCAATTGTGTGGTAATTTGAGCATTCCTTGGCATTGCCTTTCTTTGGGATTGGAATGAAAACTGACCTTTTCCAGTCCTGTGGCCACTGCTGAGTTTTCCAAATTTGCTGGCATATTGAGTGCAGCACTTTCACAGCATCATCTTTCAGGATTTGAAATAGCTCAACTGGAATTCCATCACCTCCACTAGCTTTGTTCATAGTGATGCTTTCTAAGGCCCACTTGACTTCACATTCCAGGATGTCTGGCTCTAGATGAGTGATCACATCATCATGATTATCTNGAGTGATCACACCATCGTGATTATTCAGGTCGTGAAGATCTTTTTTGTACAGTTCTTCTGTGTATTCTTGCCACCTCTTCTTAATAGCTTCTGTTAGGTCCATACCATTTCTGTTCTTTATCAAGCCCATCTTTGCATGAAACGTTCCCTTGGTATTTCTAATTTTCTTGAAGAGATCTCTAGTCTTTCCCATTCTGTTCTTTTTCTCTATTTCTTTCCATTGATCACTGAAGAAGGCTTTCTTATCTCTTCTTGCTATGCTTTGGAACTCTGCATTCAGATGCTTATATCTTTCCTTTCAGCCTTTGTTTTTCGCCTCTCTTCTTTTCACAGCTATTCGTAAGGCCTCCCCAGACAACCATTTTGCTTTTTTGCATTTCTTTTCCATGGGGATGGTCTTGATCCCTGTCTCCTGTACAATGTCACAAACCTCATTCCATAGTTCATCAGGCACTCTATCTATCAGATCTAGGCCCTTAAATCTATTTCTCACTTCCACTGTATAATCNCACTAATCACTGAGGAAGGCTTTCTTATCTCTTCTTGCTATTCTTTGGAACTCTGGTGAATTTTATGTTATGTTAAGTACATCTCAATTTTTTTAATCTCCTTTTCAATGATTCTTACTTCAGTATATGACACCATCACTGCCTCACTATCACATTCACTAACCCTAAAAATTCGGCAACATCTCTCACTTTCTGTCATCCCCAACACATTAAAAATGTCAAATATTTTAATCTTCTCTATAAATAGTCTCCCTGATCCATTATCTTCAAAAGAGGGATTATCTTTAATATAAGGACCAGGGGGAGAAGTCTTAATTCCCACTTTTCCACAGTGTGTCATAGTTTACAAAGTTCTATCCTTCATATATCATTATCAGAATAATTCTATAACAATGGAAGAACAAAATAAGTGATACCAAAGTTATATAATTAATTTGGTTTTAAACCTTAGAACTTTGGTTCCAAATTCAACATTATTTGACTCAATTCACTGTGTATGCTATGAACATAGGTCCAATCACTAGAAAGTACCAGTGGTAAGGACAACCCACTCTCTCTAATTCTAAACAAAGGAAGGGAAAGATCAAAGAAACATGGGCAACCTCCCATTTAGAGCTGCTAATTGGAGAGAACTAGCATCACCTTATGGCAGAAAGTGAAGAAGAGCTAAAGAGCCTCTTAATGAAAGTGAAAGAGGAGAGTGAAAAAGTTGGCTTAAAACTCAACATTCTGAAAACTAAGATCATGGCATCTGGCCCCATCACTTCATGGCAAATAGATTGGGAAACAGTGGCTGCCTTTATTTTGCAGGGCTCCAAAATCAGTGCAGATGGTGACTGCAACCATGAAATTAAAAGATGCTTACTCCTTGGAAGGAAAGTTATGACCAAGCTAGACAGCATATTAAAAAGAAGAGATATCATTTGCCAACAAAAGTCGGTCTAGTCAAGGCTATGATTTTTCCAGTAGTCATGTATGATGTGAGAGCTGGACAATAAAGAAAGCTGAGCACCGAAGAATTGATTTTGAGGCCTGGCATGCTGTGGTCCATGGGGTTGTAAAGTATTGGACATGACTGAGTGACTGAACTGAACTGAATGCAGAATTATTTTTATATAAATTAATCATTGAAACTCTAAATCAGGGGTTCTCAATCTGGAGTTATTGTGCCTCCTAAAAGACATTGACAATGTCTGGAGATATTTTTATCAGGACTAGGTGGGAGTTGGGGGATACTACCAGAAGACAGGAGAATTTAGAAATACCACTAAACTTCCCACAGTGTACAATGCAGCTCCCCAAAGAGTTATCCAAATGTGAATAGTGCTGAGGTTGAGAAAATCCATTCCAAATCTATTTTCAGTTACTGAACATTGCAAGCTATATCCTCAACTGGCAGATCTCTATTGTTTGGTTGTAAAGAACTCCAACCAAGTCAGTCCATGGACCAAGAGCCTTGGGCTTTGTTTAAAATAAAGTTTTTTGTTTGTTTTAATTCAGTTGACCTAAAACCTTAATGTGCTCAAAGTATTAAGCTATGCATTTTGGGGTAATATGTAAATGATTATAATATGCTGCATACCCTCCAGAAATTTATAAGGTATTAAATGTGACAACTTCCTAGAAAACAAGGACCATGTAATCTCAGTAGCTATATGATCGGTGTTTAACAATTATTTATTAATTAAAGAATGGGCTTCCCTTGTAGCTCAGTTGTTAAAGAATCTACATGCAGTGCAGGAGACCTGGGTTCTCTCCCCGGGTTGGGAAGATCCCCTGGAGAAGAAAATGGCAACCCACTCCAGTATCCTTGCCTGGAAAATCTCATGGACAGAGGAGCCTGATGGGCTGCAGTCCATGGGGTCACAGAGAGTTGGACAGGACTGAGCCAGTAACACTTACTTACTTACTAATCGAAGAACAAAAGCCCCTCAATAGTTTTCAAAATCTTCCCAATTTCCTCAAGTCCCACATTCAAATTTCAGTTCAGTTCAGTTGCTCAGTCATGTCCAATGCTTTGCAACCCCATGGACTGCAGCACACCAGGCTTCCCTGTCCATCAACACCTCCCAGAGCTTGCTCAAACTCATGTCCATTGAGTCGGTGATGCCATCCAACTATCTCATCCTCTGTTTGCCCCTTCTCCTCCTGCCTTCAATCTTTCCAAGCATCAAGATCTTTTCCAGTGAGTCAGTTCTTTGCATCAGGTGGCCAAAGGATTGGAGTTTCAGCTTTAGCATCTGTCCTTCCAATGAATATTCAAGACTGATTTAATTTAGGATTGACTGATTTGATCTCCTTGCAGTCTGATGTCCATCAGCAGATGAATGATATGAAGGCTGTGGTACATATAAACAATGGAGTATTACTCAGCCATTAAAAAGAATACATTTGAATCAGTTCTAATGAGGTGGATGAAACTGGAGCATATTATACAGAGTGAAGTAAGCCAGAAAGAAAAACACGCTAACACATATATATGGAAAACATACTAACACATATATATGGAATTTAGAAAGATGGTAGTCATAACCCTGTATGTGAGACAGTAAAAGAGATACAGATATATAGAACAGTCTTTTGGACTCTGTGGGACAGGGAGAAGGTGGAATGATTTGGAAGAATGGCATTGAAACATGTATAATATATAAGAAACAAATTGCCAGTCCAGGTTTGATGCAGGATACAGAATGCTTGGGACTGGTGCACTGGGATGACCCAGAGGGATGGTTTGGGAAGGGAGGTGGGAGGGGGATTCAGGTTGGGGAACACATGTACACCCCTGGCGGATTCATGTTGATGTATGACAAAACCAATACAATATTATAAAGTAGTTAGCCTCCAATTAAAATAAATAAATTTACATTAAAAAAAAAAAGAGTCTTCTCCAACACCACAGTTCAAAAGCATCAATTCTTCGGCACTCAACTTTCTTTATAGTTCAACTCTCACATCCATACACGACTACTGGAAAAACCATAGCTTTGACTAGACAGACTTTTGTCGGCAAAATAATGTCTCTGCTTTTTAATATGCTGTCTAGGTTAATCATAGCTTTTCTTCCAAGGAGCAAGTGTCTTTTAATTTCATGGCTGCAGTCATCATCTGCAGTGCTTTTGGAGCCCAAGAAAACAGTCTCTCACTGTTTCCATTGTTTCTCCATCTATTTGCCATGAAGTGATGGGACCAGATGCTATGATCTTCATTTTTTGAATGTTGAGCTTTAAGCCAATTTTTCACACTCCTCTTTCACTTTTATCAAGAGGCTCTTTAGTTCTTTTTCACTTTCTGCCATAAAATGGTGGTGTCATCTGCGTATCTGTTATTGATATTTTTTGACATTCAAATTTACCTTTCACTAATGTTCAAGGTCTGATATTTCATAGTAAAAATTGAGATCATCTATATAAATCAACTTAGCTTATGTTTCCCCTCATCTTCATTTATAACCTCTATTTTCTTCTCTCTTTCAAGTCTCAGAGAGTGAGGAATCCCTCATGCTACACAAGGCCAACTCCTCTGTTCCATTTGTTTCCTTAGTCCTCTCCCCCAATTTCATCATTTTCAAGATCTGACTTGATCAAAAACTAACACCTGATTTATGTAAGGTACATGACTCAGTGATCAGAATATAGTAAATGTCTAGTGAATATAGCTCATATAATTCCCCTCCAATTCCATTCTCTCTCTTCCTGAAACGTAACATTCATTTGATTTATAGCCACCTTAATTTTTCCCTTATCTTTTGAGGCTACTTCTCTCTATTCCCATTTTCTCAATTCCCACTCATTTAACAGTCTTAAATCTGATTTTTCTTCTACTATTCACTGAAATTGCTCTCAAAGATAATGGTCTCCACATTGCAAAATTCCAAGGGGGAGTGATTCTTTAACTTGAAGCATGTGCTCTTTCCTAAAAACATGGCAATATATATCTAGATACAAACATTTTTTAATAATATTTTCAAATAATTGACTGACACATCCATTGACCCAAGTAAAATGCACTGGAGTTAACAATCCTCACTGGAGAACTATGTTGCATTTAACCCTGTTTTATCTCCAGTGGATGCCTGGGGCCAGGAAGAAGATATTCTACCTTTACTTCTTCAGCACTTATTCCATGCAAGATGCTTTATAAGATACACTGAGCGAGATCATTGAGCAAATATTTCCACCCTCTAGAAACTCAGATTAAGAACTGTTTGGGAAAAGAATGAGTAGTTTTGAGATTTCAAACCTGGATGCCTGGGAATATGGTGGTAGCACTCATTAAAAAGGTGAATCAATAAAGGCATCTATGTTCACCACTATAGAACCAACATTACTGAAAAAGAGAACCAAGGAAATAGAGTGATATGGAATTCAAATACTGTTTGGCCTTGGACATACTGTGATTGAGGAGTAAATAAGAACGGGATCCAGGTAGAGAAATGGGTAAGAGGCTGGAGGAGGGAATGTCTAGTACTCATAAGGGAGATTTTGACCTGCTCAGGAGAATGAGACTCAAACCTGATTTGAATGAAGGATCAGATTATGTAAGAGTTAAATGTTCCTCTTCTTTAGATAACTGCGCCCCCCCGCCCAGATAAAAGTTAAAAATTCAATTTTTGAGTAAGAAATTAAAATTTTCAGCAGTTATAGGAGTGTGAATAAAGGGATAGTCATTGGAACCAGACTGCTGTGATAGATCTAAACCTAGATCCACAGCATGCCATGGCTGACATCTTAAGCAAGTATGTGACTTCACTAGATGCTAATTTCTTCACTTGCAAAATGAGGGTAATTATAATAATGCTTAATATATCATGTTGGGAATATTTAGTGAAATAATATATACAGGAGACAGTATAGTATATGACACATAATAAGGAGTGACTAAATTATAATGGATCACATTGTTTTTACTATTAGAATTTTTAAATTAAATATGCATTTATAAAGTCTTAAAAACTAAGAAGCCAAATATGCAAAATTTTCCAAAAATAAATACATTTCTCATTGTTAAACTTCATGTTCAAGAAAAAGAGCCATTTTTTAAATATTTCCCAAACTATAACTTCCTGGCATCAATTTATTGAAGTGTTCTGTACTTCCATCTATACATAGAAAGATGGTAATTTATATCCAGATTTATGTACCTAAGGCTCTCAGAATTTCTGTTATTAAGATAAAAGATTGGTGGAAATTAATGATGACAACTGAGTCATTAATTTACTCATTTAACACATCTTGAAAGCATTCTATATGTCAGGCACTGTGATAGGCATTAGGGATACAGAATAGAAATGTCTATGCCTTTACAGAGCTTACAGCCTAGTAAAGACATTTAAAAAATCATTTTGTGAATATAATTACAAACGTTGATAAATACCATGGATAAAATGTAAAGCAAGGTATGAAATTACATCATAAGGAATCTAATTTCTCTGAAGGTACAAAGAAAGCCTCCGTGAAGAAGTGATATTTGACCTGTGTTCTGAAGTCATTTGAGTGATTGGGAGGTGAAGAGTTTCCCAAGCAAAGGGAATAGCATACGTTAGGACTCTACAGAAGGAGGGAGTACTGAAACTTACAGAAAGAGAAAATCAAGTTCTACAATTTAGTAGATATGGTGGCAATAGAGGAACACCACTTAAATCTCCATTCAAAATAACTTTCTCTAATAAACATGATTAACTGAAGCCTGCAGCCAACCCACCTTAGATCCAGCACAGTGTTCACACTGAGGGAAGACTTTTGCTGGGCTTATTCCAACCAAAGACCAAGCACGGTGGGGATACTAGAGCCAGGTCATTCTCACTTGACGTGAGATGCCTCTAGCAAGCATTGCTTAGAGTTCCCATCAGCCTGGCCAACATTTTCTCAGAATTGCTCTATAGTTTGAGGCTCTTCCTATTTATCCTCCTTTCTTCCCCTTCTCACATCATTGCTTTCAGATACCTATTTGCATAGTGGTCCAAAGCCTCATTCTATCTACTTCTAGTCCCTTCCCTTTATCATTTACACAATTAAGATCAATCCTGAATGTACAATTTTCACCTTTCAGTGGGTTATCCCTGACACCATCTGACTTAAAATGGATGGTTCTCACATAATTCAGTCCATAATGGGTAGTGCCAGGTGTATGTTCTTTTGCTCCCCTGTGAGCAAGACTTCTGTTTCTACTAGAACCCAGTTACACACAAGGAACTTTCTCAAAAGGCATATAATTTTCTATTGCAGATGGCATGGCCTTGCTCCAAAACCTGGGGGCTGTGCTGTGAATTTTCCAACAGTGTTTACCATAAACTCTATACTACATTGTTTCCTACCAATGACAATTACAACTTCATTGAATCTGCACAAGCTGCAGGATTTCTTGCACTACAGCCTGGACTTGTTGCCATTCTTCAAGGCATAAAGAAGGCACTAGAGAAGTGAAAGAGGAGAGTGAAAAAGTTGGCTTAAAGTTCAACATTCAGAAAATGAAGATCACTGCATCCAGTCCCATCACTTCATGGGAAATAGATGGGGAAACAGTGGAAACAGTGTCAGACTTTATTTTGGGGGGCTCCAAAATCACTGCAGATGGTGACTGCAGCCATAAATTAAAAGACGCTTATTCCTTGGAAGAAAAGTTATGACCAACCTAGATAGCTTATTCAAAAGCAGAGATATTACTTTGCCAACAAAGGTCCATCTAGTCAAGGCTATGGGTTTTCCAGTAGTCATGTATGGATGTGAGAGTTGGACTGTGAAGAAGGCTGAGCGCCGAAGAATTGATGCGTTTGAACTGTGGTGTTGGAGAAGACTCTTGAGAGTCCCTTGGACTGCAAGATCCAACCAGTCCATTCTGAAGGAGATCAGCCCTGGGATTTCTTTGGAAGGAATGATGCTGAAGCTGAAACTCCAGTACTTTGGCCACCTCATGCGAAGAGTTGACTCATTGGAAAGGACTCTGATGCTGGGAGGGATTGGCGGCAGGAGGAGAAGGGGACGACAGAGGATGAGATGGCTGGATGGCATCATTGACTCGATGGACATAAGTCTGAGTGAACTCCGGGAGTTGGTGATGGACAGGGAGGCCTGGCGTGCTGCGATTCATGGGGTCACAAAGAGTCAGACACGACTGAGCGACTGAACTGAAATAAACTGAGCGAGAGGGGCATCAGCATCAGTTAGAAGTGCCTTGGTGGCGCCCTCTGCAGGCCAGCGCTGACACTAGGAGAGTGGTCTCAGAACTGGGCTCCTCATAACCATGGGTATGATGGACTCCCTATCACTCTAGGTGACAGCATTTAAACACCAGATGCCAGGCCCACTGTGACCCAGGTGTTCTTTTCCACTATGGTGTCTTTCAGGTTCACACTAGTGAAATCATGGCACAACCTTGTGACCAGAACTATCTGTCCTCCACATTCCAGTCAAGAAGTTTTCCTCCTTACCAGCTCATCACCAAGTGAGCCAACCGCCAAACCTCTATCTTCTCAAGCCACTCTTGGTACCATATGGTTTTCAGTTTAGGTTCTCTGAGAAGCAGACATCAAAATGCAACTTGATGAAGAAGGGGTCTGCTGAGGGAAATGTGCAGTTGCATTTCAGCCAAATTCAGGGGTGAATCTGAAAGATAGCAGAAAGGGAAAATCTTCACTCTGAGCTATAAATAGTGAACCCTATTTATGGACATTTTATGAGAAAAAAAAGGTGGCCCTAAGTGAGATTATATACAGCTCTCTGGGCAATGATTAACCACCTGACCAGATTATAGGAACCTTAATGAAAAGGCCTCAAAAATTAGAGTTAGGGAGGTCTGGGATAGAGGCATGTGAACGGACATACATGAAAGACCACACATGGTATAAAATGTTTTGTATCATCTAGTGATGCAAACCAGAAACAACCACCATGGAAGAGGCATTGAAAACAAAGTAGACAGGCAGTGAGTTGACATAATCCAGTCTTTTTAACCAGCCATCCTAGAACTGGCATGATGGACACACAAATGAAGTAGCCGCAGAAGCAGAAATAGAGGCCACGTGTAACCCAAACAGCATGAAGCCCCTTTACCAAGGCTGATCTAGATTCTGTTGGCTCTGAATGTCACACCCAAGCAACCACGTCATAGCAAACTGACTAAATTAGGCTCCTTGCATCCTAGATGCAAGAACCAGCACCCATCCTCACAGAAATAGAAGTCAATTCTATGCATTGACTTCCTTTACTAAGCTCCAACCAGCACTGAGATTCAGGGACTTATGGAAAGCCTGATTCTCAAGCATGGGATACTATTTCAAGCATGGGGACCACATATCATCTGAGCAAGGACCCACTTCACAGTGAAAGGAATATAAGAGTGAGCCCATGACCATGGGGTTCAGTGCTTGCACTGGGACAAAAAACAACTATAACATTATAACATGAATTTGTTTATATTAATTACTATAGCATTTACATAGATCTGAAAGGAGTCACATAGGACACTTGATCTTAGCCAAAAGATTGAGAAGCGATAGGAATCACACACGTGCATCAGCCGGTTGGGAATTCAGGTAAGAGTTGATGCCATGAGTTTGAAATCCACAAAGTGAAACAACCAGCTGGGAATTCTGTCAGAAAGTCTATGCTGCAGTCTTAAAACAGAATTCCTTCTTTAATTTTTCTCTCTCCCCTTGCATTTTACTATAAATGCAAGAAGGAGAAACCAAGCAGAATCTGGAATTCTTGGCAGTTCCCTGGCTTGAAGATGCATCACTCCAGTCACATGTCTCTCTTCTCCCTGTGTGTCTTTGCATCATCTTCCCTCGGTGACTGTATCTGTGTCCAAATATTTCCATTTTTGTAAGGACAGCAGTCATAGTGGATTACAGCCCAGTCTCATTTTAACTAGATTCTTTCTGTAAAGACCCTATTTCCAACTAAGACCACATTCTGAGGTACTAGGGCTTAAAACTTCAACATGCCTCTTGAGGGGGAAAGAAATTAAACTCATAACATTATAGAAAAGACATTAGTTAGTCATTTACAAACAAGGTCCGGGATTATTTGCACATGAAAAACCCTTACAAATCCACTCAGTATTCCATGTCCCACAGGTTGAAATTACTAAATTTAGTCCAAAGTTTGCAAACTTTGAAGCAGATTTTAGCTCAACTCCCTTGTTTGTTTGTTTTTTTTTTTCATCTTTTTTTTTCTTTTTTTCTTTTTATTTTACTTTACAATACTATATTGGTTTTGCCATACATCAACATGAATCTGTCATGGGTGTGCACGTTTTCCCAATCCTGAACCCCCCTACCACCTCCCTCCCCATATCATCTCTCTGGGTCATTCCAGTACACCAGCCCCAAGCATCCTGTATCCTGCATCAAACCTAGACTGGCAATTCGTTTCTTATATGATATTATACATATTTCAATGCCATTCTCCCAAATCATTCCACCTTCTCCCTCTCCCACAGAGTCCAAACGACTGTTCTATACATCTATGTCTCTTTTGCTGTCTCGCATACAGGGTTATCAAAACCATCTGTGTCAGTATACTGTATTGGTGTTTTTCTTTCTGGCCTCCATCACCCTAATACCAAAACCTGACAAAGATGCTACAAAAAAAGAAAACTACAGGCCAATATCACTGATGAACATAGATGCAAAAATCCTTAACAAAATTCTAGCAATCAGAATCCAACAACACATTATAAAAATCATACACCATGACCAAGTGGGCTTTATCCCAGGGATGCAAGGATTCTTTAATATCTGCAAATCAATCAATGTGATTCACCACATTAACAAATTGAAAAATAAAAGCCATATGATTATCTCAATAGATGCAGAGAAGGCCTTTGACAAAATTCAACATCCATTTATGATAAAAACTCTCCAGAAAGCAGGAATAGAAGGAACATACCTCAACATAATAAAAGCTATATATGACAAACCCACAGCAAACATTATCCTCAATGGTGAAAAATTGAAAGCATTTCCCCTAAAGTCAGGAACAAGACAAGNCCACATTGGAAAAGAAAAAGTAAAACTCTCACTGTTTGCAGATGACATGATCCTCTACATAGAAAATCCTAAAGACTCCACCAGAAAATTACTAGAGCTAATCAATGAATATAGTAAAGTTGCAGGATATAAAATCAACACACAGAAATCCCTTGCATTCCTATACACTAATAATGAGAAAGTAGAAAAAGAAATTAAGGAAACAATTCCATTCACCATTGCAACGAAAAGAAAATACTTAGGAATATATCTCCCTAAAGAAACTAAAGACCTATATATAAAAACCTATAAAACACTGGTGAAAGAAATCAAAGAGGACACTAATAGATGGAGAAATATACCATGTTCATGGAACAGAAGAATCAATATAGTGAAAATATGTATACTACCCAAAGCGATCTACAGATTCAACGCACTCCTTATCAAGCCAACAGCAGTATTTTTCACAGAGCTAGAACTCCCTTGTTTTATAAACAGAAGAAATGAAGTTAAAAAATCGAAAATACATTTTAACTTAAAATTTAGTCCCACTGTAATGCTCCTACTCCACTTTCTTCCTATACTATTTAAACAGAGACTCTAAAGAGGTCAGTTTTTCTAGTAATCAGAATACTTGGGTAACCAAATATACTTATATTTCTCTGAACTTTATAAGTCTTTGATTGGGACTTCTCTGGTGGTATAATGGATGAGAAGCTGTTTGCAGGGGACATGGGTTTGGTCCCCGGTCTGGGAAGATTTCATGTGCTAAGAAGCAATTAAGCCCACGAGTCACAACTTCTGAGACCACATGCTGCAACTACTGAAGCCCAAGCATCTAGAGCCTGTGCTCTGCAACAAGAAAAACCTCCACAGTGATAAGCCAGTGCACCACAACCAGGGAGTAGACCCTACTCACTGCAACTAGAGGAAGCCCAAGTACAGCAGTGAAGACCCAGCACATCCAAAAATAAAGAAACATTTTTTAAGTCTGTGATTAGCTGCAAATATTTATAATCATCTAAATGGAAAAACATAGTGTTCTAGAGTTATATTAGTCATCTCAGTCTAAATTATTACTTAGTAATAGAAGGCCCTGAAGTCTTATTGGCTTGCAATGACAAAGCTGTATTCCTCAGTCTGGGTCAGCCCTGGCTCTGATTCACTTTATGTAGTTTATCCTATTATCTAGACTGAGGAGCAGTCCCTTTCTGGCACATGCAGAAAGGAAAGGGAGGCCCAGGCACATAGCATCTATGGGATAGACCAGAAACCCCTTTGCCGTTTCTCTACCGGCTTTACACACACCAAATAGCAAGCAACAAGTGTATACCACTGAGGAAGGTGAAAGGGCATGAATAAAGATCCCCACTATGTAGCAAGTGTCACAAGGAAAATGAGCAATGAGGATAAAGTATGTACATTGAGAAAAACCCTCCAGCACCACAATTCCCACCCTAAGCATGAGGGATTTTTAAAAGAAAGCTTATGATAGCTTAAGAGCAATGATAGCAACAACAAAACCCAAGCCCCACTTAACCAGATTTTTTCAAACCCCAAAATTATTGTCCTAACAAGATGTGTGCCCATTTTTTTGAGTAAGTAAACATTTACTCAAGTTTCTCTTACTCTGCATGAGATGACTGGTATTCAATAAAAAATTATAAACACACAGAGAAAACAACACATTGTCAAGAGAAAAAGAAACATTTCACAGTATCAAAATCAGAAAGTACTGAAGTGTTGGATTTTAACTATGGTTAATACATAAAGAATTCAGTGAAAAATATGAACATTAGCAGGAAATTTCAGCAAACAGATGGAAATCCTGAGTCAAATGGCAATAGAAGAAATAAAAAGGATTGCACTGAAGATGAAGAGTTCCCTTGTCAGACTCATCACCCAATTTGACACAGCCAAGGAAAGAATCCATGAATTTGAATTAGAAATTACTCAAATTAAGACACAAAGAGAAAAAAGTGAAAACCCAGCAAATAAAATGCACACAAACAAGCAAAAAAACAGAACAGAGCATTCAAAAACTGTGACAATATCAAACAGTCCAGCATATGTGTAACTGGAGTCTCAGAATGAAAAGAAAGAGACAATGATGCAGAAAGAATATTTAAAAAAATAAAGGCCAAAAATTTCACAGAGAAAAAATTACACCAAACCACAAATCCAAGAGCCTCAGAGCACCCCATGCAACATTAAACCTAAATACCCCATTTTGCTGGTCCTCTCCAGGACCCTATGAAATAGCAAAAGTAAATGTCCATACTTCTTTTGATGAAGAAAGATTGAATATTTCATCCACATTCATATAAGCTATCATGGAGGCAGAACTCTGGCATTTGCCAAACACCATTTTCTCTATTTGCTACTTGGCTGAATTTGTTTGCCCCTTCTCACAAGTACTTGTTGTTCCATCTTGTCATTTTTTTCTCTTTAATAAATTTTAATACAACATTGTTTCTAGAAAATATTTAGATAATCTAGCTCCAAATTTGGCATAATTCTATACCATACAGTTCCTATGATTTGGATCTGAGGGGGCCATTTGTGAATCTCCTCTCAGAATTATGGGCAGGAGGCGAGCATGGGCACCTTCTACTTTTAGATGTCTATGTTTGCCTGAGAATTCTAGGGTTTCTGTTCCTAATCATAGCTTGAGGAGAGCAGGGAGCCTTCTATGGTGACTAACTTTTGTATTCTACATCCTTCAACTGCTTTCTCTTCCATAGTTGGAGAATTGTATGTGTCTAGGGAATTTGTTTCCTGGGGTCTAGGATATTATGCTTCCCAGGTGCACTAAAGGTAAAGAACATGCCTGCCAATGCAGGAGATGTAAGAGATTCTGGTTGAATCCCTGGGTCAGGAATATCCCTTGGAGGAGGACAGGGCAACCCACTCCAGTATCTTTGCCTGCAGAATCCCTTGGACAGAGGAGTAAGTAAGTAAGTAAGTAAGTGTTACTCACCCAGTGCTGTCTGACTCTTTGCAGCCCCATGGACTGTAGCCCACCAGGTTCCTCTTTTCATGAGGTTTCCCAGGCAAGAATACTGGAGTGGATTGCCATTCTCTTCTCCAGGGGATCTTCCTGACCCAGGTATTGAACCTTGGTTTCCCACATTGCAGGCAGATTCTTTACCATCTAAGCCATCAGGGAAGTCTGGACAGATCGTGGAGCCTGGTTGGCTACAGTCCATAAAGTCACAAAGAATCAGACATGACTGAAGCAACTTAAGATGCACAGGATATGGTAGGAGCAAAAGCAAAGCAAAGTGAAGTCACTCAGTCATGTCTGACTCTGTGACCCTGTGGACTGTGTCCATGGGATTTTCCAGGCAAGAGTAGTAGAGTGGGTTGCCATTTCCTTTTCCAGGGGATCTTCCCAACCCAGGGATCGAACCCAGGTCTCCCACACTGTAGGCAGATGCTTTACCATCTAGGTCACCAGGGAAGTCTCTTATGGCAGGAGGGTTGGGGTGAATTCTTCCTGGCCTCAACTTCCCCCAAACTTCTCTCTGTTACACCTAAGCTGTTTTTTTTTAATAAAAATAATAATTTTATTATTATCATTATTGTTTTCTCCAGTGACAGACCACCTATGCAGCAATATTTACTTCTTGTTTTCTGAACATGGATGGGAAAATGTCACAAGATTAAATATGTGCACACAAGAAAAGGAAGGGGGAGAGGCTCAGGAGGGAGGGGATATATGTATTTACAGCCAATTCAAGTTATTATACAGCAGAAACCAACACAAAATTGTAAAGCAATTGTGCTCCAATTAAAAACAAAAAAGAAATAAAAATCACATCAGTTTATTATATCACATAGTATCACTACTATCACTGTTATGATTACATTATTGCATCACAATTAGGTAGCTAAACAAACATTTCTTCATTGTTCCTAACACCAATCCATCTCCATTATATACATAAAAATCAAGTAAAGCATGCTCCAGCAAACTCCAAAATTATTGATGACATATCTCCTATATCCCACCAGCTCCCAGCTCCTGCCCTTTAGCTTGTGGGCTTTTGTATCTCTTAGTTTTGCTTTCCCTGCCTGGCTTCTGAGAGTTCTTAACCTCTAATCCATTGACTCTTCCCCTGATTGTCTCAACCAGCACACTCCATCCTTGTTGGGTCATCCAGGGACCCACATCTTAGCACAGACTCTTCCCAGCAAGCACGGAGACTCTTTCCAAGGCTGGGTGGTAAAAACAAAGGAACAAATCTTCAGCTAGCTTCAGCCAAAGTTTCTATTTCTCCCTTCCTTTCTTTCTTTCTTAAAAAATCTGCTCCAAAGTATGCAAACATGCCTTGTGAGACATATTTCCCCTTTCTGTGTATAAGAATATAAACACCTCGGTTGACATATGGGCTCGTGTGTTTCTTCACCAAGGTGTGATGAGACTCGGAGCAGCATATGTGCCAGGTGATGGAGTTTGCCACAGTGTGGGGAGGAGTGTCGCTGTCTTGTGAAACAGGTGCAGGAAAGCCCATGTGGATAGAAGGCCCTGTGAAGTAAAGCTGCGGTTACCTGGAGCCGTAGCTCTAACACGGGACTACTAGGTCCAGATGCCACTGTTTATCTAGCACCTTCCATGTGCACTTAGTGGACTTTAGGACTTAATAAGTCTCAAAGATCACCTTGCAGAATGAAATTCATACCTAAAGATTTATGAGATGAGGACTTAAAGAAATTAGATGACCTTTCTCTAGTGGTTCTTTTCAAATTTCAGCAATGTAAAAATTACCTGGAAGGTTGTTGAAACTCAGATTGCTGGACATGACCTCCCCATCCCCAGTTTCTGAATCAGCAGCTCTAGTGTAGGGCTGTAGAATTTGTATTTCTAACATATGACCAAGGCTGTTGCCACTGGCCCAGGAATGACACTTTGAAACCACTTTTCTGGCATGCAAGGCACAGTGCTGAGGTCTAAATCCCTGAAAGGCTGAAGTAGGAAACATCAGTGTGTGTGCGTGCTCAGTCCTGCCCGACTGTTTGCAACCCCATGTATTGAAGCTCACCCACCAGGCTCCACTGTCCATGGAATTTTCCAGGCAAGAGTACTAGAATGGGTTGCCATTTCCTCCTCCAGGGAATGTTCCCAACCCAAGGATTGAACGCAGGTCTCCTGTGTCGGCAAGCAGATAAATTACCAGTGAGCTACAAGGAAAGCCCAGGAAACATTAGTGCTATTAATCAAAACCAGGAAAACCAAGTCAGTCATTGTGCTCAAGAGGCAGGGATAGGGGGGAAAGTGTATCCTATGCCAGTGTAATCTGCATGGTCCTAGAAGGGAGGGACCAAGTCAAAGGACTGAATGTGATTGTCACAGGCACATCGACTCCCCATCACCTGGTTTAAATGGTGGCCAGAAATGGGATTTGGGTGGGGGTTGTCCATCAGGGTTTAAATGTTCATGTTGAGAGTGACCAGAATAAGGTGCCAGCTTCTGATTTTTAAATGCTTCATTCTTAATGTTCCTTCTTGTTTAGTCACTCAGTCATGTCCGACTCTTTTGTGATTCCATGGACTGCAACCTGCCAGGCTCCTCTGTCCATGGGATTTCTTTCTCCAGTGGGATCTTCCCAATTCAGGGATCAAACATACATCTCCTGTATTGGCAAGTGGATTCCTTACGACTGAGCCACCAGGGAAACCCCTTACTGTTCCTTAGTTATTTGGTAAACTCTGATTAGGTCCAAAGATAAGAATTTCAAATGGAAATATTCAGTCTCTTTGTGAGTTTTTGTGTATTTTAATAGGATTAGGTGTGACTTCTTTAAACTTAAATATTGAAGTTCTTCTAAGTATGGACCATGGCCCCTCTCCATTTGCTATGGGAGGAGGGAGGAGTTCAGAATTAAAGATAACTGCCCTTGACTTTGAAGATCTGCCCTGGACTTTGAAGATCACATAATCTAGCAAGAAGTGTCTGTCCAGGTCAGACCGTGACATGTGGCAGACATAGGGGGAGGAGGGATCATTAATTCTAACTTGAGAGAAATGGGGTTAGAGGAGACTTCATGGAAGAGGTGACATTTAAGTGCACCCAAAAGATAAGCAGGGACATCTTACTGGTAGGGACATATTAGACTTAATCTAATAATATGTGGAAGGAAAAATAATTTACTCTTCCAGTGAGGGAATAATATTCTACCTTAATCTCATTTTTATCCACGTTGGAGGAAAACTGTTGCTTCATTTTAAAAGACTTCCAAAGTGAAGGTAAAAATATACAGAAGAGGCAGCTGGAGTAAACACATTTTACAAAAGCAAAAAACCCTCCCTGGGTGGAAAGCATTTTGTTTTATTCTAATCTCTTTGCTGCTTCCATCCCTCAAGGGAGCACTTCATTTAGAGCTGCTGAATTTTCTGAATTCTACTGTGTGTTTGCACAAACTTCCTCTTGAGTCAGAATGTAAAGCAAAGAAAGTTTTGTACCTTAGAGGCATTATTTTACAATCCACAGACAGCACACTGGTGGGAAGAATTGGCTGTTAGTATTACTATTAAAGTAATAAAACAGAATAATTATAACGTGTATTGCTTGCTAACATTCACTAATGGACTTGTATTAATCTGCTTGGTCTGCCATAACAAAATACCACAGACTGGGTGGCGTAGACAACAGAAATACATTTCCCATAGATCTGGATACTGGAAGTCCAAGATCAAGGTCCCAGTAGTGTTAGTTTCTGGGGAGAACTCTTCTTGGGTGGCAGACTGCCTCTCACTATGTCCTGCGGTGGCCTTTCCTCTGTGCATTATAGAGAGAAAAAGAGAGGTCTCTGGAATCTCTTCCGTTTTTATAGACACCAATTCTATCCAATTAGGGGCCTACACTTATAATCTCATTAACCTTCATCAACTCCTTAAAGGCCTGTCTCCAAATGCGGTCACATTTAGGGGTTAGGGCTTCAACACATGAATTTGGGAGTAACACAATTCAGTGAGTAATAGGAGAGGATTGTGATTTCTGAGAAGTTATAGCACCTGTGAAAGTGGAAGCTCAGGTCTCCATGTCCCAACACCTAGGAGTGGACCAGGTTACCTCTTACAGATGTGGAACTCATTTTCTCTTGCATCACTTTTTCATGAAATATATATCTCCTGTCCTTTCAGTATGTAGGCAGGTAGATGTTTTCATTGATGATTTAAGAAAATCTGTATGAATATCAACTATTCTAGGGTGCCTTCAGAGGCTAATGAAATATATTTGGTTATTTCTCCATGAACAAAGTGGCCTGGAATACTGTACTTTTATTATTCTGCTTCTGCTATTCATGGTCTTTCTTTATTCCTCATTTTTAACTTTAAGTGTACTCACTGCTTATAACATTCCACGTTCATCTTTTTAGAAAATAAAATGGGAAATAAATTCGCATAGACTAATTAACACTTCATTTTTTAACTTATCAAAAAAGATATCAATTTCCTCTGCAAGCTCTTAATCTCACTCTGAACTCTAGAGACCCCTCCATGTATCAGACACAGAAAATAATTTTCCGAAATAGGATCACCATAACATGATTCTGCTTCCTCCTACTACTACAAAATAGAACCTAAAGTAGAAAAAGAAAAGGAATTATAGAAAATGTTGAATGATGCCAATTTTCTTTTGTCTCATTTGCTGGTTTGCTTCTATACTAAATAGGTTCACCATATATGTATGGGCACCATCGTCTTTGAAGTAATAGCCATAATTGCCATTTGCTGAATGACTACTCTGTCCCAGGAATTTTACATAGTCTATCTCTTTTAAGCCTTATCAGCCTCTTACTTAAAAATTAACAGCAGATATTTATAAGCGAGGAAACTCAGGCTTAAAGAGAATAAGTAAGTAGGCTGCCCAGTGCCATGGGCCAAAAGAATGAGAAAGTCAAGCGAGACCCAACACCTGTGTTCTTTTCATGGTACCAGGCAGGACCAGTGTGGGTCTGCACTTAGCAAGTGTCTAGCCTCTTCTCCAAGGGAAAGTGTAAAGGGAGTCTTGGGATCTAGTATTTGGGGGCAGTTATCTGCCTGTACTCATTTCAGAATAGCAAAGTAATCTATTCTACTCAAAAGCAACTGAGAATTTCTTTCCTGCTCCAAAGCCAGACCCAGCACCAGGTTGGCCTCAGCCTCATAATATATATTAAGTTAATAAATTTTTCCCTGTCTCTTTTCCTACTGTAGTTGTTAGTGCATTTTTCCTCATTCGCGAAACGGTTTCATTTTCGAACCCTTTCCGTATAGCTAGTAGCTAGTGGCTCTTTTCTTATTTCCCCTGGGCTGTTCTAGTTCTCCAAACTGTTTATCATATGAGATAATAGAAAGAATCTGTAATGGGGGCTCAGAAGATTGGGTTCTCTCTTCAGCTTTCCCTAGACCTGTGTGACGGGAGCCCAGCCCTTTCCATCCTCTGGGCTTCAGCACCCTTTTCTATAAAGTGAAGAGTGTGGTATTGGAATCTAAGGTCTAAGATCAACTGGTCCCTTTGCCAGTTTCACTGCATGCACCACCTCTGCTGTGAGCAAATGTGTGTGAGATGCTCACCTCCTTCACTGTTCTCCTCCCAGAAGTAAACATCTCCCACACGCTCTGCTCCTTAGAAAACAGGAGAGTTTAGATACGTTTTCAAACTCCCAGAATTCCGCCATATCAGTGTTCAACATTCATTTAAGTAACACTTAATTCATTAACAATGTGGTGGAAACTAGAGATTCAGATGAACAAGACACAGACCCTGCCTTTAGGTACACAGACAGGCAAAGAGAGGAAACTCAGAGGAGGGAATCTCTCTCTTCATGGCAGATGCCAACATGAAGGAAATTCTTCCAGAAGAGATCAGGGAAGCTCACTCCTTAAAGCTGGTTAATAAGGTGTTTATGAGCCCAGATTCTATAGTCTGACAGACCTGTGATCAATCCTGGTTTACATGAGTAGCCATATAATCTTGAACAAGTTACTTCTTTATGCCTCTCTTTTATTCATCTATAAAATGGGGATCACAGTATTAAATTCATAGGATTGTTAGGAAGAGCAAATGATATATATTTATTAAAAGGATATAAACATGTACTGGGCTTCCTAGGTGGCCCTAGTGATAAAGAATGCCTGCCAATGGAGGAGACATAAGAGACACGGGTCAATTCCGAGGTTGGGAAGATCCCTTGGAGGAGTACATGGAAACCCATTCTAGTATTCTTGCCTGGAAAAATCCCATGGACAGAGGAGCCTGACAGGCTACAGTCCACAGGATCACAAAGAATCAGACATGGCTGAAGCAACTTAACACGCATGCATGAAAGCATGTACCATGTGCCAGGAATTAAGCTAAATTCCAAGAATAGTGTGCTAACAATATTAAATGTATACATACATACATATATACACATACATACATATGTATATATGTATAGGCTTGGCCAAAAAGTTCATTCAGGGTTGGCCATAAGATCTGAATGAACTTTTTGGCCAATTATATACATAGTGAAGTGAAGTTGCTTAGTCGTGTCCTACTCTTTGCGACCCCGTGGACTGTAGCCCACCAGGCTCCTCCGTCCATGGGATTCTCCAGGCAAGAATACTGGAGTGGGTTGCCATTTCCTTCTCCAGGGGATCATATATATAT
>SJYQ01004671.1:33711-48405 GCA_006410935.1 Redunca redunca
ATATATATACATACATACATACACACACACATACATACATACATGCATACATACATATACACACACACACATATATATATATTAGTGCTTCCCTGTGGCAGTAGTGGTAAAGAACCTGCCTACCAGTGCAGAAGATGTAGGAGCCATGGGTTCGATCCCTGGGTCAAGAAGATCCCTGGAGAAAGGAATGGCTACCCACTCCAGTATTCTTGCCTGGAGAATTCCTGGACATGGACAAAGGAGCCTGGTGGACTATATTTGAAATAAAAGTCCCAGGCACTATCCCAAGCACTATGCATATATTATTTCATTTAGTACTCACTACCACCTATGAGATAGGCACTATTATTATCTATTATTATTCCTCTTTTAGAGATGAGGAACCAGGCTCAGAATAAATGATTAGCTGAGGTTGAGAGAGCTGGTAACTGACAGATTCTGAATCCCGACTAAGGAAGGCAGTCTAACTCCAACGCAGTGAACCCTTTTGAAGCTGTCAGTACAGTGGGGAAACATGGCCCCAAAATAACCATGAAGTATAACATTACCCCTGGTATCCAGGGCTAATCCAGGACCCAGGTCTGCCCACATAGAGTACTATCTATCTTACCCTATCCCATAAAGATTGAGTGAGTGATGTACACATGGCCCACACTGGCCCTAGAACTTTTGCTGGAATGGTTGAATGGGAGAGCCCTTTCTTCAGGGTTGTTGTTGTGGCAGTTCTTTACAACCTGGAGCTTTCTGGCAGGGCTAGCATGAGACTAATGGCAGAGACCCTGAGAGTCAGATCTATGACAACAAACATCCTTGTATCACAAGCCATTAGAAGCTGTTTTGTTTAAGAAAGTTTGGCTTGGATTTCTGTTACTTGCAACCAAGAGTCCTAGCTAACACACCCAGGAAACCATATGTAATGTGCTTTACATATAGTACAGCTACCAAGTTCAAGCTCACACTACTGGACAAGCCAATGAAACAGAGACAAGGTTTCCAGGCTGATGTAGAAGATAGATGGGCTCCAGGAAGACATTTACAGCTGACCTCCTCTTTACATTTCATGGGACATGAAGAAGTGGGTTTCATGTTGGATACTTAAAACTGTTAACATTTCCTGAGACAAGAGATAGGTGTGCTTCAGCGGAAGAATTTACAGTCAGCCTCCTGTTTGCCCTCCAAATGGAAGTAATAGAAACAGGGTAAATTACCAGTCTCTGTTTCTTGTAAACACAAGTAATAGTTATGGCAATGTGCATGTATGCTGCTAAGCTGCTTCAGTCATGTCTGACTCTGAACTACACGGGCTGTAGACTGCTAGGTTCCTCTGGCCATGGGATTTTTCAGGCAAGAATACTGGAGTGGGATGCCATTTCCTCCTCCAGGGGATCTTCTTGATCCAGGGATTGAACCCATGTCTCTTACATCTCCTGCACTGGCCAGCAGATTTTTTACCACTAGTGCTACCACAGTCAAGTAATAATCATAGCAAGGACAAAGAGGGGCAAAATCCTTTTTGAGTATTTTGGGGATCTCTGCTCCCCACTTTTTGGGACAAGGAAGACACTACAGACGTGCAAAAAGTTTCCTTGTGGGTCAAAAGTCAGGGGATAATGCCAGGCCATAATGAGTCTTGCTCCTCCCAGAAGCCTTCACTTGAAGGTCCATCTTGGCTGAGGGATGCTTGCAAACCCAGGGGTCCCAGGGCAGGTCAGGTGTGGGAAAAGGAACCAGATAATTGACCTGAAGGAAGACAAAGACCCAGAAGAACTGACCTATATAAATGATTTAACTGTCTCTTTACTGAGCTCCTCCTCCTCACTAGGGGGATGCCCATACCCTTTCTCTCTGGGTGTGCATCTCTGCCTTACTTCTACCTTAACTAAACAAACCATTTCTCTGTATGCTCTCCCACTTGTTGTGATAAATCTCTAATAATAAACTTTATACCTACATTTATGGTTTCTTCCCCCATGATAAATACATTTTCACTAGGGGCAAATATCCAGGGGAAAAATAGCTCCTAGACTCTAGGCCTTGTTAGTCTGGTGGCTAGGATTCCTGGTTCTCATCCAGGTTATCCAGGTTCAATTCCTGAGAAGGGAATTAAGATTTCACTTCGCACCACTGCTCAGTGCTGCCTTGCCCAGGTCAAAGAATATGATTTTCTTTGGAGAGCCAGCTGACCTAGGAGATAGCAGACTGAAGTCTCAAAATAACCATCTTACTGGGGTCCTGATGCAGGTTCTTTTATAGATCACAGATGAGGGGAAGTGAGGAAACAAAATAAAAAGGCCATTAATCTTGCAAATATCTCATAGAATGGCAAACCTCAGGGATGTGTTAATTTCTTCCTTCCTGTCATCTGTAAGTGGACAGGGTTCTGAACAAAGGCATTTTGGTTTAATAGTGAAGCAGAGGGGCAGGATTCTCTGAGGCAGGACATTATGTATGATTATAATAACAAAAGCAGCAAAAAGCAAGTCAAAGAAACAGTTCCAAAGTGGAATCAGAATTGGCTATTCCCAGCAACAGCACCACTACTCACCTGGTAGCGATGGGTCTAGATATGTTTGAAGAACAGTAGGAGTTAACCAGAGAAGGACAAAGAATTCTCAACAGAGTGACTAGTATGTGTAAATGCAGAGAGCTATGAGAGATCTTTGCCTGTAAAGAAAACTTAATGTCCATGAGAAATGGAATATTTCCTGATATACCACTAAACAAGGATGTCATAATCAACAGCAATTTCAGCCTTCCAACATGAGCTCTGAGATAACTCAGGAAGGAAAAGAATACCTGCCATCAAGTCACCATCAGACTGCAGCCACTCCCTGGGGCCACTCCCTGTGGTAAGCCCTGAGGATACTGGCTCCAGATAGGTGAGTTCAGTTCTGTTCAGTCACTCAGTCATGTCCAACTCTTTGCGACCCCATGGATCGCAGCATGCCAGGCCTCCCTGTCCATCACCAACTCCCAGAGTTCACTCAGACTCATGTCCATCGAGTCGGTCATGCCATCCAGCCATCTCATCCTCTGTCCTCCCCTTCTCCTCCTGCCCCCAATCCCTCCCAGTTATCAGAGTCTTTTCCAGTGAGTCAACTCTTCACATGAGGTGGCCAAAGTACTGGAGTTTCAGCTTTAGCATCATTCCTTCCAAAGAAATCCCAGGGCTGATCTCCTTCAGAATGGACTGGTTGGATCTTGCAGTCCAAGGGACTCTCAAGAGTCTTCTCCAACACCACAGTTCAAAAGCATCAATTCTTCGGCACTCAGCTTTCTTCATAATCCAACTCTCACATCCATACATGACTACTGGAAAACCCATAGCCTTGACTAGATGGACCTTTATTGGCAAAGTAATGTCTCTGCTTTTCAATATGCTTTCTAGTTTGGTCATAACTTTCCTTCCAAGGAGTAAGCGTCTTTTAATTTCATGGCTGCAGTCACCATCTGCAGTGATTTTGGAGCCCCCAAAAATAGTCTGACATTGTTTCCACTGTTTCCCCATCTATTTCCCATGGAGTGATAGGACTGGATGCCATGATCTTCGTTTTCTGAATGTTGAGCTTTAAGCCAACTTTTTCACTCTCCTCTTTCACTTTCATCAAGAGGCTTTTTAGTTCCTCTTCACTTTCTGCCATAAGGGTGGTGTCATCTGCATATCTGAGGTTATTGATATTTCTCCTGGCCATCTTGATTCCAGCTTGTGTTTCTTCCAGCCCAGCGTTTCTCATAATGTACACTGCATAGAAGTTAAATAAGCAGGGTGACAATATACAGCCTTCACATATTCCTTTTCCTATTTGGAATCAGTCTATTGTTCCATGTCCAGTTCTAACAGTTGCTTCCTGACCTGCATATAGGTTTCTCAAGAGGCAGGTCAGGTGGTCTGGTATTCCCATCTCTTTCAGAATTTTCCACAGTTTATTGTGATCCACACAGTCAAAGGCTTTGGCATAGTCAATAAAGCAAAAATAAATGTTTTTCTGGAAAAGCAGATGGGTGAGATGCATATCAAAGGAATGATTTCAGTGAACCCTGACAACTGTCATGCCATACGTAGAAAAGTACTAAATTCCTTAATAGGGATATCTGGTTTTCTTTAATTAATAGTAATTTTTTTTTCTGTTTTTTTTTTTTTTTTTTNATATCTGGTTTTCTTTAATTAATAGTAATTTTTTTTTCTGTTTTTTTTTTTTTTTTTTTGCTGCCCAGCATGTGTGGTCTAGCTCCCTTACCAGGGTTTGAAAATGCATCCCCTGTATTGCAAGGCAGAGGCTTAACCTGTTTATTCTGACTAGCTGCCCTTTGTTGCAAAACTCCTGTATATCATAGATCCCCCTCAAATCCTCAGAGCAGTTTCTCAGAACTATCTGAAATGCTGTCTCCTGGGCTGCAGATCTCATTTTGCCCCAAATAAAATTTTACTTGCAACTTTCACATTGTACATTTTTAAAATTTCAACATCCATATTAATCCCATGGCTCAAATGGTAAAGGATTTTCCTAGAGTTCAGGAGACCTGGGTTCAATCCCTGGGTTGGAAGATGCCTGAGAAAAGCATAACAACTCACTCCATTATTCTTGCCTGGAGACTCCTATGGACAGAGGAACCTGGCAGGCCTCAGTGTATAGGATCACAAAGAGTTGGACACAACTAGGTGATTAACACTTTTATAACATACAAACCTCACCTTATCATTATCTGCTGACTTACAGAGAACTCATCTTTGATAAGGGATTTTAAAATCTGGTCCAGGATTTTTCTCTTCATTTCTTGTCATGTTGTGGAAATTTTTAAGTAATGTCAACTACAATTGTTGTTGCTGTTCAGTTGCTAAGTCATGTCTGACTCTTTGTGACCCCAAGGGCTGCAGCATGCCAAGCTTCCCAGTCCTTCACTACAAACTGATGCTTGCCAAAGGCATTTGCCATCTGCCTCTACAAAGACTGAACCCTATGCTACTGCAGCTGTTGACCTGAAGGGAGTTCAGGGTGTGCTCCAGGGAAACTGGTAGAACAGGTCTTTAAATAGTTAGATACTTTCAGAAACTAATTTCATGATCCCAGTCCTTGCAACTCTTCATATCTAGGAAAACACTAAATCCCTTCATGGTGACATCAACTCAAGACCAGCAGAAAACCTTTTGTAAAATAAGCGCTTGATTGCACTGAACTTCTCCTTCACCAAAATCATGTATATTGACCTTCCCCTGCTACCACTTTTGAACAGTTTCTCGGAGCTGAGATGCTGTCTCCCATGCAGCAGTCTTCATTTGGCCCTCAATAATACTTAACTCACAACTCTCACTTTGTGCATCTTTTTTTAGTTGACAATAACTATACAAATATATTCAAGTTTTTGGCTTTTGCCACATCTGCAATGCACTGACTGAAACTATCAGATTGCTGATCTCAGGGCATTGGATCTTTAAAATCTGCAAAAGTACCATGTTTGTCTTTGCTCTCATTGAGTATCTTTATTAGGTTGGTCTAGCACATTCTAGGGAGAAGGCAATGGCACCCCACTCCAGTACTCTTGCCTGGAAAATCCCATGGACAGAGGAGCCTGGTAGGCTGCAGTCCATGGGGTCGCTAAGAGTCAGACAGGACTGAGCAACTTCACTTTCAATTTTCACCTTCATGCATTGGGGAAGGAAATGGCAACCCACTCCAGTGTTCTTGCCTGGAGAATCCCAGGGATGTGGGAGCCTGGTGGGCTGCCATCTATGAGGTCTCATAGAGTCAGACATGACTGAAGCACCTTAGCAGCAGCAGCAGCAGCAGCACATTCTAGAGCTCAGCCTTTTCTGATCAGCCTGTCCATCTGCAGGTAATCAGTATAGCTATTATTGTCTCTATTTCATGATGAAGAAACAAAGTCTCAGAAAGGTTAAATAGTTGATTTGATATTCCAGTTGGTCTGTGCTAGTTTTGGAACTTGAATCGCGTGTGTCTGGCCACTAAGTCCATGCTCTTGGCATCATACACCCTTTAGTTAACACTGTTGTTTCAACTGAAACATGAAGCTTAGCATTAATATTTTCTATTACTTGTTACCATTATGTGATTTCACAGAGATTGTTTGTATTCATCTCCAAACTGCCGTAAAGGCTTAAGGGAATGTTTCTTCATTCCTCACAGAGCACAGATACAGCAGTGTTACCATCAGCCTCCCACAAGGGAGAAAACATACAACTACCAAGTAAACTTCTCTTGTCAACACTGGCTGATCAACTGGGAAGGGCTTCTGGGATGCAATCACTGGGAATGTTTCTTGCTGAAGGCATGGACTCCACTCACTGTATTGTACAAGTCATTTAGGTAATATTCATTACTGTATTGTTTATCATATACACCTTCTGATTTTTATTTGCTTCTTCTATTATTTATGGTGGTGGTGGTTTAGTCTCTCAGTCATGTCTGACTTTTGCAACCCCATGGACTGTAGCCTGCCAGGCTCCTTTCTCCATGGGATTCTCCAAGCAAAACTACTGGAGTGGATTGCCATGCCCTCCCCAAGGAGATCTTTCCAACCCAGGGATTGAACCTGGGTCCCCTGCATTGCAGGCACATTCTTTATTGAATGAGCTACAAGGGAAGCTTTCTATTTATAAGAAGTGTTTATTTTAAAATATCCCACTGTATTTATAATGGTAAAGACAAACCTGACTCCATATTTCATCTGTTTCTTGTACTTTAACCTTTGTAATCTACTGCTTTTGCTACAAGTTAATCACTAAAGTAATGTTGCCTATAGCTTAAACTATACATAATGGCCTATACTGGGAACCCTGATAAGCTAAAATATCTTTCATTAACTCACAGAAAATATCTGAACCAGACCCACTTGTGAATGGCTGCAGGACAAGAAAAATTAACACATTCTCTCTGGAGTCTGGCCAGGAGAAAACACTCGCAAAATCTTATTGCCTTTTTACTACTTTTCCTCCTCACCTCCCTTTTTTGTTTAAAAAAAAAAAAAACCTAGAATCCAAACCAGGCAAGATGATACTTTGAGACACTAGTAGACCACCTCGATTCACTGCTTTCTGAATAAAGTCGCTATTCCTTGCCTCAACAACATGTCTCTTGATTTGTTCGTCTGTCATGTGATGAGCAGTATGAGAATGGACTCACGTTATCCATAACATAATTATGGATCAGACTGTTTCTCCTTTTATTTCTGTTAGTTTCTGGTGCATGCTTTTTAAGTTATGTTATTAGATGTACACAAATTTAGAACTGTGATATCTTATTGGTGATTTTACCAACCAATACACTATCGATGAATTACAATATTTTTAGCATCAGTTCAGTTCAGTGGCTCGGTTATGTCCCGATTCTTTGTGACCCCATGGACTGCAGCACACCAGGCTTCTCTGTCCATTACCAACTCCCGGAGCTTGCTCAAACTCATGTCCATCAATTGGTGATGCCATCCAATCATCTCGTCCTCTGTTGTCCCCTTCTCCTGCCTTCTATCTTTCCCAGCATCAGGCTTTTTTCCGGTGAATCAGTTCTTCCCATCAGGTGGCCAAAGTATTGGAGTTTGAGCTTCAGCATCAGTCTTTCCAATGAATATTCAGGACTGATTTCCTTTAGGATTGTCTGATTTGATCTCCTTACAGCCCAAGGGACTCTCAAGAGTGTTCTCCAACACAGCAGTTCAAAAGCATCAGTTCTCTGGTGCTCAGCTTTCTTTATGGTCCAACTCTCACATCCATACATGACTACTAGAAAAACAAAAACCATAGCTTTGAATAGATGGACCTTTGTCAGCAAAGTGATGTCTATGGTTTTTAATATGCTGTCTAGGTTTGTCACAGCTTTTCTTCCAAGGAGCAAGCAGCTTTTAATTTCGTGGCTGCATAGTTACAAAAAAAACTGTTTATCAATACTCATTATTTGGCAACCTACTTTGCCTGATATGTACAGCTATACTACCATTCTTATGATAAATATTTACTTGGTACATTGTCTTCCATATTTTTTACTCAAGATTTCCCAAGTTCTTATATTTAAGATGTATCTTTTATAAATAGCCTATAGCTGAATACCCAGCTTGATATATTTTCACTTTTTATTGGATTATTTATTTTGATTACATTTAATGTGATAATGTGCTTTACTGATATATTTGGATTAAAATCTACTATCCTCCAACTTGCTTTCTCTTTGTCCTTTGTGTCTTTTGTCTTTTTTTTCTTTATACTATCTTCTTAGGATTTATGATGTGTCCTTTTGTTATATCATTTTCCTTCTATCAGTGTATTAAGCATGCATTAAAAATTTTTTTCTTTATAGTTATTTTATAGATCACAACATATATCCTCGGTTATAATTCTTTTATAAATTAGTACTTTCACCACTTAGGCAATTTAGAAAATTTAGAGCACTTGAACTTGATCTTGGGTGGCCTTGGCCTGCAGTGACTTGAAGCAGGTCTTCAGTTCCTGGCCAGAGACTGAGGTAAGGTAGAAACAGTGAGAGCGTCAAACCCTAGTCCTAGACTAGTGGCCAGTGACAAGACCCTTGCCCTTCGGCTTTCCAGAAAAAGAATTCTCACAAAGAAGGAAAGTAGTGAACAAGTACTTCTTAGGAGGAAAAAAGTACACTACATGTGTATAGAAAGACAGGCGGACTCAGAGAGAGTCACTGAGTCACACCCTCACGGCAGTTTATTATTTATATGGGGCATTTCTTCTGGGTTTCCTTTAGCCAACCATTCGGTTTGCCTGGTTCAGAGACCATATTTGGTATATCTCAGAATCCTCTCATGTGTGCACATCCAACACTTAGCCAAGATGGATTTCACCAGAGTGACCTACAGGTAATGAGCATCAGTTGATATCACTCCCCTTTGACCTCCAAGGAACTTTCTGCATGTTGTCAAGGAGGTCTCCTGACCTAGAGAATGGGAAATATGTGGTCTCTTATATTCTGTCTGAGCAGAGCCCTACCTTCTCTGTGTGTATGTTAGTTGCTCAGTCATGTCTGACTCTTTAAGAGTCCATGGACTATAACCCATTAGGTTCCTCTGTCCATGGAATTTCCAGGCAAGAATATTGGAATGGATTGCCATTTCCTTCTCCAGATGATCTTTCCAACTCAGGGATCAAACCTGGGCCTCCTGTATTGTAGACAGATTCGTTACTGTCTGAGCCACCAGGGAGACTCCTACTTCTCTCTCTATTGTCTTGCTATTCTAGCCTTGGAGTATCAGTACACAGGGGATGAATCTCAATTTTACCCTGGGAAGGAGGCATACTTCCTGCCTTAAATTCAATTTGCTTTTATTTCCCTCTTTTTCACTTGTTTTTTATGATAATATTGTTTATTTAACAGAGTGTTTGTGAACAATGAAACATTTAATAAAATATCCACTGTATAATTAATATACACTAAATATTCACTTGTTTAAAAATGAAATTACTTGTAAAAATCATCTAACAATTGGTAAATATAAAACTAGGTCTATACTCTAATGAATGAACTTACACATATTGAGTCCCAGTTATGTGTGAAGTGCTTTGCTAAGCTCTTTCATACACATTTGTCACAAATAACCTTCATGAAACCCCCATGACACTAGCATTTTTAAAATCAAATTTCAGAGATAGTAAATAACATGAGTAAACCATGAAGGTGCACTATTTTGTGTTACCATTGTTATAAATCCTATTTCTAAATATATGTTAAACATAATAAGTAGTTAAAACTGTTTTAGGAGAACAAGATGGTGGAGGAGTAGGTGGACATGAAGTACATCTCTCTCCACAGATACATCAGGAATACACCTTCAGACACAGAAATGCATGCAGAACATCAGCTGAGAGTGGACAGGAGTACCTGGCCAGTGGAAAGGAATATATGGAAACACACAAACCTCAGTAAGATGAAGGAACTAGGGGGAAAAACAAGAGTGTTAGTAGGACTGGACCTGCCTCTGCCGGTGGGGGAACTGAAGCACGTATCTGATCCCCACATTGGGGCAATTATCTAAGTCAGAGGAGAAACATTTAAGGCTGAGAGTAAAACAGCTGATCTGTGGCAGCCTACATGGAATGAGAATCAGAAAGTCCTTGCTGCAGCCATACATACCCCAGACAGGAACACAGTTCCCCTGGAAGGCGCAGTGGCTGGGAGTTGGAGTTTAGGGATTGTGGAGCAATCCCAGGCCAAGGGCTGCTATTACTGCAGAGAGACAGATCGAGGGGATGTGAAGGAGGATACTGTGGTGGGAAATGCCTGTGGGGGAAAGCCTGGCAGCCATGGAAGCAAGGGGATACTGCTGAGTCACATGTAGTGGGTGGAGCCATCACCATAGCCTCCCTCTCCCCACATGCCAGCATCAGCAGCTGAACAATAGAGAGGCTTACACATTGAACTACAGAGTAGGACCCCCCACCCAGGGTGCCCCTTTAAGTGCCTGATGTGCCAATCTACAGAGTAGGATCCCAGCCAGGGGGACCCCTCTATGTGCCTGACTTTCCAAACATCAGAGAAGGACCCCAGGCAAGGGAGCCCTCTCAGTGCCTGAATGGGTGGAGCTACGGAGAAAGACTGGCCAAAGAAGCCTTCTAATCACCAGCTGCAAGAGGTTTGAAAAAAGTCTCTGATAGGGCCATAACTCCTGCAGCAGAGACAGTCCATGTCCCCGCACACTTGGTGCCACCAGGGTCACTGCAAGCCAAGCAGCTGTGCCACCTTCACGCTCAACTCACTGGGGCAGAACTACCACATGCAAAAAATGTCTTGCATCTATGCACACAGGGTCGCTTCAGTAGTTTCTGACTTTTTGTGACCCTGTAGACTGTGGCCTGCCAGGCTTCTCTGTCGGGGGGTGGGGGGGGGGGGGTTCTCCAGATAAGAATACTGGAGCATAGTAGCCAATACTGGTTGCCATACACTTTTAGAGCACTATATTTTCTGCTGCCCTAGGACTCCCCTAAGTACCTGGTGCTGCCAGAACCCCTGCAACCCAAGCAGCTGTACCACCTCCACACCTGGCCCTCACAGGGGCAAACCCAAGCCCTCCAGGGCAGCCTAAGGAGCAAACCCCAGTAGGGGACCCACATGCAGAGGTGGAAATAAAACCACAATTGAAACCCAGGTGCAAAAAAAAAAGAAAGAAAGAAACCCAGGTGCAGTGTGGCTAAGGAAGAAGACCCAAAACCTACCCACCAGCTGTACAAGCTGCATATTAAATCCACACAATCAACTAACCAAACTCTGTCTATGGAATATATAAAAGATCATTGAGTGCTCCCACAAAAGAAAATGCACTAGTTCTGATAGATGTGGATATTGGAGGCAAGAACACACAGGAGTAGGACCAGATTAGAATCTGAGCTGCCCCCACAGCAGGTCCAGAGATCAGCACAGTATTGGAGGGCATCCTAGGGAGGTGAGGTGGACTGTTACTCCCAGCAAGGGAAAGGACTCCGACAGCAGTGATTCAAGAAAAACATTTATTATTCTCATGTTTTAACTTGTTCTGTAGATTCTTTTGGATATTTTTTTCTTTTTCCTTTTTTTCTCTGCTCTGTTGTAGTTGTTGATTTTATGGCATTATGAAATCTAATTAAGCTTTTGAGCTTTTTTTTTCCCTCGGTCACATTTTTTTTTTTATTGCTGTTATAAACTTCTGCCTCTACATTGGGCTTTTGCAGTTCTGTGGAGTTTTCCTTTTTTTTCCTCTCTTTTTAAAAAATTTTTAAACCTATTATTATTTTTTCTACATTTATTCCTTTATTTGCTTTTCCTACTGTTCTTATCACCTTGTAGTTAATCTTTAATGTATTTAAAACTTCTTTATCTACCTCTATTTAACTTTGCATACCTATTCTTTCTTTTCTTTCTTTCCTTTCCTCTCAACATATTTGTTAGTTTTGTTTTCATTGCTTTATTCCCACTTGGCACCTTGTTTTAGTTTTGTTTTCAATATGTGCTTTAGTTAGTTTTGTTCTTAACTGGCAAATATTATTTTTGAATTCCTTTGTTCACCAGGTCAATCTACTGTACTTTATTTTTGTTGGACTGTGTTGACTTTGCTCATGGGTGTATATGTGTATGTTCCATTATTTTAATTATTATTTGCCTGATTTTGTAACTGCCATTTGTCTGGGGTTCATCTGTGGTTTCTCATTTTTGGATATTTGTTTTAATCTCACTTAATACCATAACAAACCACTTGTGGAATCTTTGTTACTGACCAGAGATCAAGCCTTGAGCCTTTGGAGTGGGAGCACTGACTCTAAGACCCTAGACTACCAGAGAACTAACCCTAAGGAGTATCAGATAAAGTGAGAACTTACAGAAAGGAAACCACTTGAATACAAGACCCAGCATCACCCAACCACCAGTAGCACCCTGTGCAGGATGCCTCATCTGAACAACAACAACAAAAAAAATACAAGCCAAATTATTAGCAGAGAGGACTACCACCTCACTCAGACTTGCCTATCAGAGGAATAACAAACAAACAAAAACTCAGCACAAATCTCACCCTATACGAAGCTTACAGGAACCACTGGACCAACCTTAGGAGGGCAGAAACCAAAAGGAAGAAAGAATTCACCCTTAAAATCTGGGAAAAGGAGACGTCAAACACAATAAGTTTAAAAAAAAAATAATGAAAAGGCAGAGAAATACTGCTCAAATGAAGGAACAAACTAGAAACACCGAAGTCCAAATAAATGAAAAAATAGGCAAACTACCTGAAAAAGAATTCAGAACGATGATAGTAAAGATGATCAAAAACCTTGAAAACAAAATGGAGAAAATGCAAGACTCAATTAACAAAGACCTAGAAGAATTAAAGAATAAACATACAGCAATAAACAACACAATTACTGAAATTAAAAATACTCTAGAAGGAATCAATAGCAGAATTTCTGAAGCAAAAGAACAAACCAGTGAGCTGGAAAATAAAATGGTGGAAATAACTTCCGAAGAGCAGAATAGAATAAAGTCAAAGGAATGAAAAGAATGGAGGGTGGTTCCAGAGGCCTCTGGGACAATAATGAACACACCAACATTTGAATTATAGGAGCCCCAGAAGAAGAAGAGAAAATAAGGGTATGAGAAAATTTTTAAAGAGATTATAGTTAAAAATTTCCCCAACAAGGAAGATGAAATAGTCAATCAAATCCAAGAGGCACAAAGAGTCCCATACAGGATAAACCCAAGGAGAAACATGCCAAGACATATACTAAACAAACTAAAAAAGACTAAACATAAAGAAAGAGTATGAAAAGCAGCAAGGAAGAAGCAAGAAGTAACATACAAGGGAAACCTCATACACTTAACAGCTGATCTTTCAGCAGAAACTCTGAAGGCCAGAAGGGAATGGCAGGATATATTTAAGGTACTGAAAGGGAAAAATCTACAACCATGATTACTGTACCCGACAAGGGTCTCATTCAAAAATGATGGAGAAATAAAAAGCTTTTCAGACAAGCAAAAGTTAAGAGAATTCAGTATCACCAAACCAGCATTACAACAAATGTTAAAGGGAGTTATATAGTCAAGAAATACAAGATAAAAGATCTATAAAATCAATCCTAAACAATTAAGAAAATGGCAATAGGAGCATATATATCAATAATTATCTTAAATGTACATGGATTAAATTCTCCAACCAAAAGACACAGACTGGCTGAATGGATAAAAAAAAACAAGACCTATATATATGCTGTCACAAGAAACCCACTTCATACCTACAGGTAGATTGAAAGTGAGAGGATGGTAAAATATATTCCATGCAAATGGGAAGCAAAAGAAAGCTGGAGTAACAATACTCATATCAGATAAAACAGACCTTAAAATAAAGAAGATTACAAGAGATAAGGCAGGACACTACATAATGATCAAGGGATCAATCCAAGAGGAAGACATAACAATTATAAATATCTATGCACCCAAATTAGGAGCACCCCAATACATAAGACAAACACTAACAGATATAAAAAGAAAAGTTGACAGTAACACAATAATAGTGGGAGAATTTAACACCCCACTCACATCAATGGACAGATCAACAAAACAGAAAATTAATAAGGAAACAAGTATTAAATGATATATTAGATGAGATGGATCTCATTGGTATCTTCAAGACATTCCATCCAAATGCAGAAGAATATACTTTCTTCTAAAGTGCACATGGAACATTCTCCAGGATAGACAACATCTTGGGTCACAAATAAAACCTCAGTAAATTTAAGAAAATTGAAATTGTATCAAGCATCTTTTCAAACCACAACGCTATGAGACTAGATATCAATTACAAGAAAAAAAAAAACTGTAAGAAACACAAACACATGGAGATTAAACAACACATTTCTAAATAGCCAACAGGTTATTGAAGAAATCAAAAGGGAAATCAACAAATTTCTAGAAACAAATAAGAATGAAAACACGACAACTCAAAACCTATGGGAGGCACCAAAAGCAGTTCTAAGAGGGAAGTTTAAAGCAATACAATCCTACCTCAAGAAACAAGAAAAACATCAAATAGACAACCTAACTTTACACCTAAGGCAACTGGAAAAAGAAGAACAAGAAAATCCCAAAATTCAAAGAAGGAAAGAAATCATAAAGATCTGAACGGAAATAAATGAAAAAGAAAGGAAAGAAAAAATAGTAAAGATTAATAAAACTAAAAGCTGGTTCTTTGAGAAGATAAACAAAA
>SJYQ01004671.1:48447-67923 GCA_006410935.1 Redunca redunca
CAAACAGCCAGACTCATCAAGAAAAAAGAGAGAATCAAATCAACAAAATTAGAGATGAAAAAGGAGAGGTTACAACAGACAATGCAGAAATACAAAGGATTAGAAGAGACTATTATGAACAACTATGTGACAATAAAATAGATAACTGGAAGAAATGGACAGATTCTTAGAAAAGTTCCATCTTCCAAGACTGAACCAGGAAGAAACAGAAATTATGAACAACCAATTACAAGCACTGAAATTGAAGCTGTGATCAAAACTCTCCCAAAAACAAAAGCCAAGGACCAGATGGCTTCACAGGAAAATTCTATCAAACATGTAGAGAAGAGTTAATGCCTATCCTTCTAAAACTCTTTCAAAAAATTGCAGAGGAAGGAACACTTCCAAACACATTCTACAAGGCCACCATCACCCTGATATCAACACCAGACAAAGACAACACAAAAAAAGAAAACTACAGGCCAATAACACTGATGAACATAGATGCAAAAATCCTCACCAAAATTTTAGCAAAAAGAATTCAGCAACACATCAAAAAGCTCATACACCATGATCAAGTTGGATTTATTCCTGGAATGCAAGGATTCTTCAATATATGCAAATCAATCACTGTAATACACCATATTAACAAATTGAAAGATAAAAATCATATGATCATCTCAATAGATGCAGTAAAAGCCTTTGACAAAATTCAGCACCCATTTATGATTAAAATTCTTCACAAAATGGGCATAGCAGGAAACTACCTCAACATAGTAATGGCCATATGTGATAAGCCTACAGCAAACATTATTCTCAATGGTGAATTCCTGAAAGCATTCCCCCTAAGATCAGGAATGAGACAAGGGTGTCCATTTTTACCATTATTATTCAGCGTAGCTTTGGAAGTCCTAGCTACAACAATCAGAGAAGTCCTAGCTATAGCAATCAGAGAAGAAAAAGAAATAATAGGAATCCAGATCAGAAAAGAAGAAATAAAGCTCTCACTGTTTGCAGATGACATGATTCTGTACATAGAAAATCCTAAACATAGCATCAGAAAATTACTAAAGCTAATCAGTGAATTTAGCCAAGTTGCAGGATGCAAAATCAATACATAGAAATCACTTGCATTTCTATATACTAACAATGAAAAATCAGAAAGAGAAATTAAGGAATCAATGCCACTCACCATTGCAACAAAAAGAATTAAATATCTACAAATAAACTTACCTAAGGAGACAAAAGAACTGTACACAGAAAATTATAAGAGACTAATGAAAGAAATCAAAGATGACATAAACAGATTTAGAGATATTCCATGTTCCTGGGTAGAAAGAATCAATTTTGTGAAAATGATACCACTACCAAATGCAATCTACAGATTTAATGCAATCCCTATCAAATTACCAATGGCATTTATCACAGAACTAGAACAAAAAATTTCACAATTCATATGGAAACACAAAAGACCTCGAATAGCCAAAGCAGCCTTGAGAATGAAGAATAGAGCTAGACAAATCAACCTTCCTGACTTCAGATTATACTACAAAGCTACAGTCATCAAGAGAGTAGGGTACTGGCACAAAAACAGAAATATAGACCAATGGAGCAAGACAGAAAGCCCAAAAATAAACCCATGCACCTATGGGTAACATTTTTGACAAAGGAGGCAAAAATATACAATGAGGCAAGCCAGTCTCTTCAATAATTGATGCTGTGAAAACTGGACAGCTACATGTAAAAGCATGAAATTAGAACACTTCCTAACACAATACACAAAGATAAACTCAAAATGGATTAAAGACCTAAATGTAAGACCAGAAAATATAAAACTCTTAGAGGAAAACATAGGCAGAACACTCGATAACATAAATCAAAGCAAGATCCTCTGTGACCCACCTCCTAGAGTAATGGAAATACAAACAAAAGTAAACAATTGGGACTTTATTAAACTTAAAAGCTTCTGCACAGCAAAGGAAGCTATAAGCAAGGTGAAAAGACAACCCTCAGAATGGGAGAAAATAATAGCAAATGAAACAACTGACAAAGGATTAATTTCCAAAATATATAAGCAGCTCATACAACTCAATGCCAGAAAAACAAACAACCCGATCAAAAAGCGGGAAAAAGACCTAAACAGACATTTCTGCGAAGAAGACATACAGATGGCTAACAAACACATGAAAAGATGCTCAACATCACTCATTATTGGAAAAATGCAAATCAAAACCACAATGAGATACCACCTCACACCTGTCAGAATGGCCATCATCAAAAAGTCTACAAACAACAAATGCTGGAGAGGGTGTGGAGAAAAGGGAAAACTCTTGCACTGTTGGTGGGAATGTAAATTGATATAGCCACTATGGAAGATGCTGTGGAGATTCCTTTAAAAACTAGGATAAAACCACCATATGACATTGCAATCCCTCTCCTAGGCATATACCCTGAGGAAACCAAAATTGAAAAGGACACATGTATCCCGTTGTTCATTGCAGCACTATTTACAATAGCTAGAACATGGAAGCCACCTAGATGTCCATCGACAGATGAATGGATAAAGAATTTGTGGTACATATACACAATGGAATATTATTCAGCCATAAAAAGGAATGCATTTGAGTCAGTTCTAATGAAGTGGGTGAACCTAAAACCTATCATACAGAGTGAGTCAGAAAGAGAAAGATAAATACCATTTTCTAACACATATATATGGAACCTAGAAGAAAGGTACTGAAGAACTTATTTATAGGGCAGCAATAGAGAAACAGACATAGAGAATAGACTTATGGACATGGGGAGAGGGGAGGAGAGGGTGAGATATATGGAAAGAGTAACATGGAAACTTACCTTACCATATATAAAATAGATAGCCAATGGGAATTTGCTGTATGGCTCAGAAAACTCAAACAGGGGCTCTGTATCAACCTAGAGAAGTGGGAAGGGGGGGGAGATAGGAGGGAATTTCAAAAGGAAGGGGATATATGTATACCTATGGCTGATTCATGTTAAGGTTTGACAGAACACAAAATTCTGTAAAGCAATTATCCTTCAATAAAAAAAATTAAAAATTAAAAAAAAAGGAATTGAACAATTTAAAAAACTGTTTCATACAATCTATATTAATTTAGATACACCAAGCACATTTACCCTTTCCATTACTTTTAATCCATTTTGCATTATCATACTTCCACTTTGGACCGTTTTCCTTTTGTAAGAATAACCCATTTCAATATTTCCTTTTGATAGATCCACTGGCAATGAATAATAAGCTTATTACTAATCTCAATGTTTACTTGAAAATATCTCAATTTCCTTTATTTTAGAAGAATATGTTCACTGTGATTATAATTGTACACTGGCAATTATTTTCTCTTAACTTTATAAAGAGTTCACCCCAGTATCTTCTAGCTTCTATCAGTCAATTCTCACTAAATTGATCAGTATACTAACATATAAGATGCTTCAGTGGCATCACTGACTTGATGGACATGAGTGTGAGCAAGCTCTGGGAGTTGGTGATTGACATGGAAGCCTGGTGTGCTGCAGACCATGGGGTCACAAAGAGTCAGACACGACTGAATGATTGAACTGAACTAATAACACAATTCTAATCAAAATGTGAGCAGGCTTTTTTTTGTAGAAATTAGTAAAAGCTGATTGTAATATTTATGTGGAAATAAAATAACAGAGGATTTAAAGCAGCCAAAGCAACTTTGAAAATAAGGAACAAAATAGACAGACTATCTGATTTCAAAACTTTCTGAAGTGGTAAAAAATCCAACTGCCAATGTGAAGACAGGGGTTCAATCCCTGATCCTGGAGGATGCCACATGCTATTCAAACTAAAACCATAATAAAATAATTGCAAATCCACTAATAAGACTGGAAAGCTTGCCAAGTGTTGGTGAGAATTTAGGAAAGTTGGAACTCTGTTTCACTGCTGTTGAAAATACAAACTGGTACTACCACCTTAGAAAACAGTTTGACAGTTTTTAAAAATGTATGTGTGTGTATATATATATATAATAAAATCCAGCCATTCTATAACTAGATATTTCCTCAAGAAAATCAAAACTTATGTCTACATAAAATTTTTCACAAATTTTCATAGCAGCATTACTTGTAATAGGCAAAAGCTGAAATTAGCCCAAATGTTCAACAACAGGTGAACAGATAAACAATCTGTAGACTAATCAAGCAATGAAACATTCTTAGCAAGAAAAAGGAATTAACTATTTATACATCTTAGTCATAAAACAATATGAATGAATCTCAGAACTTCTATGCTGATTAAAAGAAGACAGGCAAAAGAGTATACATTGTGTTATTCCATCTATATAAAAAGTTGTAGATCATGTAAACTAATCTGTAGTGACAGAAAACAAATTAGTTGTTGCCTGGGGGAAGATGGAGGACTAGATTACAAATGGATACAAGGAACTTTTCTAAGTGACAGAAATGTTTAGAATCTTTATTGATGGTAATGGCTTCACTAGTATAGTTCAGTTCAGTTCCGTCGCATTGTCCTGTCTGACTCTTTGTGACCCCATGAATCTCAGCATGCCAGGCCTCCTTGTCCATCATCAGCTCCCGGAGTTCACCCAAGCTCATGTGCATCGAGTCGGTGATGCCATCCAGCCTTCTCATCTTCTGTTGTTCCCTTCTCATGCCTTCTATCTTTCCCAGCATCAGGATCTTTTCCAGTGAGTCAGTTCTTCTCATCAGGTGGCCAAAGTATTGGAGTTTCAGCCTCAGCATCAGTCCTTCCAATGAACACCCAGGACTGGTCTCATTTAGGATGGACTGGTTGGATCTCCTTGCAGTCCAAGGGACTCTCGAGTCTTCTCCAACACCACAGTTCAAAGGCATCAATTCTTCAGCACTCAGCTTTGTTCACAGTCCAACTCTCACATCCATACATGATCACTGGAAAAACCATATCCTTGACTAGATGGATCTTAGTCAGCAAAGTAATGTCTCTGCTTTTGAATATGCTATCTAGGCTGGTCATAACTTTCCTTCCAAGGAGTAAGTGTCTTTTAATTTCATGGCTGCAATCACCATCTGCAGTGATTTTGGAGCCCAAAAAAGTAAAGTCTGACACTGTTGCCACTGTTTCCCCATCTATTTCCCATGAAGTCATGGGACCAGATGCCATGATCTTCATTTTCTGAATGTTGAGCTTTAAGCCAACTTTTTCACTCTCCTCTTTCACTTTCATCAAGAGGCTTTTTAGTTTCTCTTCACTTTCTGCCATAAGGGTGGTGTCATCTGTATCTCTGAGGTTATTGATATTTCTCCCAGACAATCCTGATTCCAGCTTGTGCTTCTTCCAGCCCAGCATTGCTCATGAGGTACTCTGCATATAAGTTAAATAAGCAGGGTGACAGTATACAGCCTTATCGTACTCCTTTTCCTATTTGGAACCAGTCTGTTGTTCCATGTCCAGTTCTAACTGTTACTTCCTGACCGGCATAATACATATGTCAAAAATGATCTAATTATTCATTAAATATGTGTTATGCCATATACTTTAATTAATCCTCAGTAGCTTTTTTTTTAATTGGCTATCAGTCTTAGTGGTCCTTTAAAAATATTATGAATCTTTTCATCTAACTGCTTTCAAGATTTTCTTTGTCTTTGGAGTTTCATCAGTTTGTTGTGAAGTATTCATGAAACTGAAAAATTGTTTGTAATGATACTTCTTAAGGTTTATAGATTTCTTCAGTTTTGTGGCTTAATGCATTTTATAAATTTTGGACAACTCTTAGCCCAGAGTTCTTCAAATAATCCTTTTCCTCTATCTTCTCTCCATATCCAACTATGTTTCTAAATATGCGTATGTGAGACTCTTTATGTTTCACATTCCTTTATGTGCTTCTCTACATTTCCACTTTTTTCTCTCTTTTTCTGATCCTTTCTACCAATCTTTCTTCCAGTCATTTACTCTCTCTCCTTTTATGTCCAGCCCACCCAAAATTGTCAATTAAGTTCTGAATTTCCGTATATTTTCATGTAAAGTTCTTTTTAAATTATTTTCTAGATTGGCTTCTCTGATGAAATGTTCTGGATTTGAAGTCTGGAGGGATTTTGTATTCTAAGACAGGTGCCTGTCTTAGATGAAGATGCTATAACAGAATACTATAAATCAGGTGGCTTAAGCCACAGAGATATATTTCTCATAGATTTATGAGACTGGGAAGTCCAAGGTCAAGGTCCTGACAGATTCAGATCTTGGTGAAGACCCTCTTTCTGACTGGCAGATGGCTGCCTTCTCCCTGTATCCTCACATGTTGCAAAGAAGCTCTGGTGTCTCTTCCTCTCCTTATAAAGGCACTAACCTCATCATGAGAGCACCACCCTCATGATCTTACTGAAACTTAATTATCCCCCCCAAAGGTTCTACCTCCAAACAGTACCACACTAGGGGTTAGAACCTCAACACACGAATTCTTAGAAGACACAAGCATTCAGTCCATAGCATGCCCTTAGCATATAATTCTAAGTTGATCTCCTACTTAGTCAGAGGGTGGTTTTGCTGCTATGTGCTCAATTCATTCCAAGTGGGAGTAAATCATGATATGCCTAACTAAGCTTGCTTTTGTATCACTGATTCTATATGAATTCAGTGAAGCTCTCTTGAAAGTGTTGTCATGGTACCCTTTTGTCTTATAAAAATTTTTAACCTTTTTGCATATAAAAATGATTTTCACTATCCCATATGTCATTGTTTGATTCACTTTCATTTTACTGGACTTAAGCAGACCTATAAACATTTCTCGGGTACCTCAGATGGTAAAGAATCCACCTCTAATGCAGGAGACCCAGGTTTGTTTCCTGGGTCAGGAAGATCCCATAGAGAAGGGAATGATTACTCACTCCAGTTCTTGCCTGGTGGGCTACAGTCCATGGGTTTCAAAGGGTCAGACATGGCTAAGTGACTAACAATAAGGCATGAACATTTCAAATCCAGCCTTTTGGTAAAGTACAGTGTAGAGAGAAAATTCAGTCAAAAAATAAGGAGATAGGAACAACTCCACTACTTACTAGCTTTGTAGCCCTAAGCAAGTCAAATGAAGTCTATGAGCCTCCGAGTTCATATCTCTCATTTGGGAACAATGGCATTTTTAATTTTTTCCCTTCCTACCATATTAAAGCATTTTAGGATACATGAAACAAAAGATGTAAAATTGCATTGTAAAATCTAAAATATACAAAATAAGCATTACATAAATATTCTTAATTAATACCAAGTAACACATTCTGAGGTTATTGATATTTCTCCCGGTAATCTTGTGCTTCTTCCAGCCCAGCGTCTCACCACCCTTATGGCAGAAAGTGAAGAGGAACTAAAAAGCCTCTTGATAAAAGTGAAAGAGGAGAGTGAAAAGGTTGGCTTAAAGCCCAACATTCAGAAAACTAAGATCATGGCATCCGGTCCCATCACTTCATGGGAAATAGATGGGTAAACAGTGGAAACAGTGTCAGACTTTATTTTGGGGGGCTCCAAAATCACCGCAGATGGTGATTGCAGCCATGAAATTAAAAGATGCTTACTCTTTGGAAGGAAAGTTATGACCAACCTAGATAGCATATTCAAAAGCAGAGACATTACTTTGCCAACAAAGGTCTGTCTAGTCAAGGATATGGTTTTTCCAGTGATCATGTATGGATGTGAAAGTTGGACTGTGAAGAAAGCTGAGTGCCAAAGAATTGATGTTTTTGAACTGTGGTGTTGAGAGTCCCTTGGACTGCAAGAAAATCCAACCAGTCCATTCTAAAGGAGATCAGTCCTGGGTGTTCTTTGGAAGGAATGATGCTAAAGCTGAAACTCCAGTACTTTGGCCACCTCATGCAAAGAGTTGACTCATTGGAAAAAACTCTGATGCTGGGAGGGATTGGGGGCAGGAGGAGAAGGCGACAACAGAGGATGAGAAGGCTGGATGGCATTACCAACTTGATGGACGTGAATCTGAGTGAACTCTGGGAGGTGGTAATGGACAGGAAGGCCTGGCGTGCTGCAATTCATGAGGTTGCAAAGAGCCAGACATGACTGAGTGACTGAACTGAAATGAATTGAACTGAACTGAACACTTTCTGATGTAACAAGCTATGTGATCTTAGGAAAATTTGGGGATCCAGGATTCAAACACATATGTCTGACTCTAAAGCCAATAATCCCAGCCATTACAACATACTATTAATACTTCTTATTAAGACAATCTATGAGAGAGGATGTGGCACTTTTCCAGATGAATGCTACGGAGAATATGGGCCAACTGACCTGATGCGGGGCTATAGTAAATTGAAAACTACCTAAGCAAACTGTTAAAATTACATCCTTTATATTAAACACTTCATTCAATGGTATCCTCCTCTTTTCTCCACCTGTTATTATTGACCTTTCATCTTGCTCTCTGTGATAATCTAACCTTGTCCATGCAATCTGAAAACAACTCTGGTACTATCTTGCTTTCAACCTAAACTCCCTTTTTCACTTTAAATAGAATCAGATTCCTTTTCTGAATATAGAAATTGCATGACAGAAGAGAAAGATAAGGATAAGGGAAGGGGTAGAAAGTGAATCTGGCAGAAATTCACTATTGGCAAATTTTATCAAGAGTAAAAGTTTCTGCAAGCAAACGCTGGCCTGCTGATCCAGTCATCCTATTTGTAGATCAAAATAGGTAGGAGGAAGTAAATGAGAGTGACAAGGAGAAGGAGTGCTTGCACATGTAAGAGAAATAGATTTGCCCAGAAGTGACTGGTCACAGAGGTTAAAAATCAGGTAAGGATATATCTATTTCTATGATTCAAAGATATAGCTACTGCAAGTAGTGCTTTTAAAATTATGCATCTGAATATGCTACAGGGGGATTGTGCTCAATCCTGCTTCTCACAGCCTCCAACAAACCTGACTGACTCTTTCCTGTGTTCACTCAATGACCTTTGTCCACGAGGCATGTGAGTTTGTGACATCTATACACTTTGGTAAAACCTGTACACCTTAATTTCTTTTGAAGTTACCACTTTTGCAATTTAATAAGATCATATTTTCTACACTGGCCTGTTTTTTCCAACTCATAAGCTTTAGAATGTTACAATAACTCTTTTATAATACATCACCTACTGTAGATATCTCACTTTTTCAACTAATCTAAGGCAAATATTAATATCAACCATTATAGTTTGCATACTGGCTTTTGAGAATGGATATAAAAACATCTTCCTAAGCCTAATGGGCCCTCCTGACTTTCTCTGTGGTCCAGCTGGTCATCAATCTGCTCTGCGGCTTCACTAGTGTGTATGTTGTGGTTACAACCTTTGATATGAAGTCATGATGGGTGCATTTTATACTCCACAGACAATGTAATAGCCTCAATCTATTCAAAACAAATATCTGATACTGCACAATCCAGCAGATTTTCGGATGAAATGCCCCAAGGCACAAAAGCTCAAAATATGTACACATTAATAATATAAAGTTCACATGACTTAACACTGTACATGAGGAGGAAGTCTCTATTTGCAATGACTTAGTGGAGTGTTCAGCATTCCAAAGACAGCTAAACAGGTATCTATTGTGAAGATAGTCTCATCTTCTAGGCAAGGCCTAAGCAAGCTACTAGCTTGTCTCACTGAGTAGCAGCTACTAATTCCCTTGTGGCTCAGTCAGTAAAAAATCCACCTGCAATGCGACCGTCTGCAATGTAGGAGATGTGGGTTTGATCTCTGAGTCAGGAAGATCCCCTGGAAAAGGAAATGGTAACCCACTCCAGTATTCTGGCCTGGGAAGTTCCATTCACACAGGAGCCTGGCGGGCTATAGTCCTTGCAGTAGCAAGAGTTGGTTATGACTTATCAACTAACCCACCACCACCACGACTGCTCTAGGAAATAAAAGGGTAAAGTGACCTACATATGAGTGTGGATTCAGAAGCAGAGATGGAAGGATCCAGGTTTCTGTGGGATTCTCAGAAGATCTCTTGGTCTTCTTGGACATAATGCACTGGGGAATGGAGAGGGAGGGGTACATAAAGGTGGCATTCAGGAAAATCCATTTTGCCAAACACATAAAATCATTCTGTGTGTGCACTCTAAAGGGAATGGAAGCCATATGTTTCTGATTCATTTACATGTAATCCATCAAAATATTATTTTGTAAGAGATATTTAATGTCCAAGAAACCTGCCAAGCCTTCTTATAAACATTTTTTCCAAAGGACCAGCTGCACTGAGGCAACTGTGTAAGAAGTTATACTTGAAAAATGGAACTGGCTTCAAAGTCACAAGCACATTTTAGATTTTTCAAGGGAAGCTTGACTTAATAGAACTAGTGTAGGCTTTAGATGTGAACAGATTCAGACTTAAAATCCAGCTTACATTTTTCTAACCATTACAAAAATATATTTCTACATATTTATTTGTTTCTTTAGAGTCTGATTTGTGCTAGACAGAAAACTCAATATTGAATTATGGGTATAGTACTTGATGAGTAAAATAAACAATATCTCTCTGGTCATTAATATAGTTAATCAATTTATCTCAGCCTATATTCCCTTATTTTAGAAATGGCACTAGTAATGCTCACCATAAAGAGTGTTCAAGAAAATCATTCAGCATGAAACACAATGCCTGGCAAGCAAGACATTCAGAAAAAGGAGCTGTCTTTCATTTTCAACATTTTCAATCTCTTACCATTTGAGCCACTTCTATTCTTCACTCTGTCTGCACTCACACTCTTACATGAGGTCCCTGCTCCTCTAGTACCCACAAAGATCACAATCATTGGAATTCCTCACATATAGTGGCCCAGATGGTAAAGAATCCACCTGCAGTGCAGGAGACCTGGGTTAGATCCCTGGGTTGGGAAGATCCCCTAGAGAAGTGAACAGCTAACTACTCCAGCATTCTGGCCTGGAGAATTCCATGGACAGAAGAGCCTATCAGGTTAATCCATAGGGTTGCCAAGAGGTGGGCACAACTGAGCGACTTTCACTTCACATATAGTTGACTCATTACCCACTAGGTAAAAGCGGCTCCTTTCTCAGGAGAGTAAAACAAAATGCTTAAGAATAGAACTAAATGGCAATTTGTATTGAGGATGATGAAAAAAAGCATGAACTTTCGAATAACAAATTGAACTTGAATTTTAGATTTTCTATTCACAATCTTTTCATCCAGGTTGATTTTCTGAGCTTCAGTTTCTAAATCTATAAAATGGGATTACTGTATAAAGCTGCTTAGTCATTCAGTCATGTCCAACTATTTCCAACCCATGGACTATAGCCCACCATGCTCCTCTGTCCATAAAATTTTCCAGGCAATAATACTGGAGTAGGTAGCCATTTCCTCTTCCAGGGGATCTTCCCAACCCAGGGATCAAACCTGTATCTCCTGCATTGGCAGGTGAATTCTTTATCACTGCACCACCTGGGATTAAAATGACTTATTAAGGGACTTCCCTGATTTCCAGTGGTTAGGAATCCACTTTCCAATGCAGGGGATGCAAGTTTGATCCCTGGTCAGAGAACTAAGATCCCACATCGCATGGAGCAACTGAGAAAATATGCCGTAAGTACTGAACCTGTGAACTCTGGAGCCCACACACCACAATTAAAACCTGATGGAGCCAAATAAATAAATATTGCTTAATGACCTAATAAACAGTGTTGCTGTGACAAAGTAGATGACATAGTATATGGAAAGTGCCTAGCCCAGTAATGGCAGATCTTATGGGCTTCCCAGGTGGTGCTAGTGGCAAAGAACCCACCTATCAATGTAGAGACTTAAGAGACACAGGTTTGATCCCTAGGTCAGGAAAATTCCCTGAAGGAGGGCATAACAACCAACTCCAGTATTCTTTTTTTTCCCACTCCAGTATTCTTGCCTGGAGAATCCCACAGACAGAGGAGCCTGGCAGGCTACAGTCCATAGGGTCGCACAGAGTAACACATGACTGAAGCAACTTTAGCACACACACTTAGTTTCCATAAAAAGTAAATCAAAATGTTTTGTTTCAAGGGTTTAATGTTCAAAATCACAATGCTGAAATCCCCTTGGTGGATCATAACCAATTTAACACTGATATCAATTTCACTCACCAAACATATATACTTGCATTGATCGTCTTGAAGATCCCCAAGGTTAAACCTCTACTATGAGAATGCAAGTACATGATATATGGTTTGCTGGTCTCCCATTGCAGACAGGACTAATCAATCACAGAAAACTTTTCCACTAAGCATAAGCAGACTCAAAATTCTTTTCTCAGCACTTCATGCAGCCACTACAAATCACCTGGAGCTGGCAAGTATTTGCATCTCTGATGTAATTCATCAGTTTGCATGATTCATTCTCCTGAAACTTCAAGTATAATGGATATTTATTTAGCACTTACTAAGTACTTGGTCAAGGGGTTTTAGATATAAGTAAGCTATGACAGTGTTCATCAGGTGCATGACAAGGCAGAATAAATAACTGCTAAATCGGAATATGAATTGCTACAGATAAGAACATTAAATAATTGAAGAAAAGGAGTATGATTTGTTTTCTTATTTGGTTACTCTATCCTGAAGGCCCAAAGTAGAACTAGCAAACCATAAAGTCAAAAACTGTTAAGCAAAGAAATGAGAATGAATTTGTATAATACCTATTGTGTTCATCTGATATTTGTTCACTTAGAGAACAATGCACACTGATTAGGAAAGTAGTGTTTGAGCTGGATTTTGAAGGACAAGAAACTTGCTGCCAGAGAGAAGAAGGAAGACATTTCAAGTAGAAGAAATGACCTGAACAAACACAAGTGCATATGAAAATTCACAACCTAAGGATGTTTTACAATTTTACAGATTTGGAGTATATATGACCAACCCCAGCAACCTCCTAAGTTTGGACTGATAGAAAAGAACAATGCCTGTGGCCAAGTGGCATAGAAAAGCTGGTGAAAGATGCCAAAGAAAGAAGCTGCTCTTCGTTGTTTTTTGGGCTTGACTCATGCTATTTTTTCCCAGCAGTCACTGCTGCCTGCTTGATCATTAGCACCCGAACATCTTGTTTGTTTCCACCAGACGGAAGTAATATACAATTATGCAAATTATCTTAACTCCAAGTAAGGAATCACAGGCCAGTCAATAATGTTGATGTATTATGAAAGGGCAGATCCTCCTGGAAGAAATAACACGAAGGGCCGATCATAAGCAAACATTCTGAAGCCTGCAGAGGACTGGTCCCTGCAGCACAATCTATTATCATATTTCCACATAATTAGTTTGTTTTCCACTTGAAATCAGAAAACGATTCGACATTGCCTTCCCTGCCTCAGGATGGAAGAGCATTCACTGGAATTCTCTTGCAAAGGTTCATATGGTGAATAATTAGTGAGAATTAATCTGTGGAAATTAAAGTTGGAATATTGTAGAACTCATGAATAGTGCATGGGACAATTGGGTGGAGGAAGAGAAGAGCAGCTCTTCCGTGGTACACAATCACAGATGACTGCTGGCAATCCATTTTTTAATCAGTGCAGCACGAGCCAAAGAGATGAATATGGCTACAGGCTGTGGAGAAATACTGTCAAATTTTAACAGGCAGGATAAAGAAACGTTTCCAAAGAAGCCTATCTCTATGTTCATTTTCAGCAGATTTTATTTGGAAGGGATGCGCTGGAATGAGAGGACTTTTCTCCAATAGATGCTGATGACATTATTTTAATCTTTGCAGTTGACCTGTGTCTTCGAATTTTTTTTATCCCCATTTTACTGACAGAGAAACTGGGCCTTAAAGAGGCACAGTGATTGACTAGAGTCACCAGCTTCTAGGTGAAGGCAGTGAGATCAAAAGCAAAGTCTTTCTGATATAAAACTCCATAACTTAAGGGTAAACAATGCTTGGGTGCTCAGTCGCTCAGTTGTGTCTTACTCTTTGCAACCCTATGGATGACCTAATATCAAACTGATATATCAATAGATTCAAAATTTTCAACTTTATAAGTATCAGTTTCTTCAACTGAAGTGTATATGATGAAGGTATATAGTTCATAAAGTTGTCTGAGGATGACATGAAATAACACATACAAGTCCTTCATACAGAATCTGGTACATAGAAGGAGACAAGAAATTGATTTATATTAAAAGCATTAATACGAATTATTTCTCAAAGATTACTCTGACACTAAAGCATATAGGTGTCTCATCATGGCCTGAAAATAATCCCCTCAAATGATTTCAGGATCAACTTATAACTCCCTTTCTCCTACAGCCTTGTGATGGCAGTTTTCCCAAGCATCTGCTTACCTGAAAATAAATTTAAATGGAAAATTTGCAAGTGATCAGGGTTAATGTCTCCAATTATTAAGTGACTGGAAAAATGAGACCGCAGGAACACACAGCAGGGGAGCATTTTTTTAGAAATAGAAAGCAAAGATATTTTATTGTAGATTATAGAGTGGTTTTATTTTCCATGGCTGTAGCACACTTTAGCAATAGTTGCTTATGATTACTAGAATATGGTCACTGGAGCTGAAAATACAGTAAAAGAAACAGTATGTTTTCAAAAGAATGAATAGTTAATTTTCTTTCTCCAACTATAAACTTAAAACTTATTATAGAAGAAAACCATATAAAAGTAGAAAGGAAAAACTCACCATAACCTTATACATGCCCCCTTTGCCACTGTTAACGTTTTTTACATTTTGCGTGTTTTCTTCCAGTGTTTCTCTGGGCATATTTTTTTCATAATCGGGGGTCATAATTTTTCTGCAATTTCAATATTTGTTTAATTTAAAATGGTAAGATAAGGATTTTTACTAAGGTTCCAAAAGCATGAGCATTTTATAAAATAAGACATAATCAATATACAGAGTATTAATTGCTCTCAAAGCAAAGAATTCTTTCCGGAATCAAAGATCACCGTTTGTTTCTTTATCTGAGAGAATCGTTTCTAATCCAAATGCACATTTGCCTCTCAGGCATCTGTTGGGTTTGGAAGAGGTTTCCAGATTGAGTTGAGAAATGGTCATTACAGTTAAGCTGCAACTTCAGTCTTGAAAATGAATGAATGGATCCAGTCCAGTCCTTTGGCTGGGACCCAGTCTTTAAAATCCAGCAGAACAATGAGTATGTGGCTTCACAGCCAGCTGGTATCAGACTTGGGCAGGGAGAGTGTCAAAATATTAGTGACTTTTTTACATTTGTCAAAGCTGAGGCCAATACAAGAAATGCAGACAGCTTGCAAATGTGGGTTGTACACCAAAGGGTCTGTGTGTGTGTTTTTTTTTCAGTCCTGCCCACCGGATGTCAACATTTCCTTGCCTTCTGACTACATCTCCAGCAAAGACAGAGTGAAATATCTTTTACTTTGAATATGAAAACCACTATAGATTTATCATCAATGCATCAACCAGTAATTTACTATTCCAGGGCAATGTACTCAGCTAGAATAAAGGGGCCATCAGCATTTCCATGGCAATCCTTTCTTTTCTTTCCTCGATTTATAACGCATCTGCTTACTCAGTTGTTCCTGAACCTGGCAGGCAAGGTCTCAGTGGGAGAATAAATATATTTATACAAAATGTTTAAGAAAGGCTACCCACATTGAGCTAGAAAAATAAGCATATGCTAGTGCTGTCTGGCACTCTCTTTGCAATTCCTGCATCCCTCCAAAAGGGAAAAAAATCTACAACTGAACATTTTTATTTTATTTTTAAAAGCAACATTGCTGGCAGCCAATGTGCAATATGGGCTTGATGGGTTGGGGTTCTCTCTCTCTCCCTTTTTGTCTCTAGCTCTCTCTCTCCCCCTTTAACTTTTTCTCTGCATTTTTCAAAGACAATTATACAGAAGAAAAAACTCATTGATTCCATCACAAAAGAAAAGCAATTATTCACATGCCTATACAGCTGAGACTTCCCTGGTAGCTCAGATGGTAAAGCATCTGCCTACAATGCGGGAGACCCAGGTTCAATCCCTGGGTAGGGAAGATCCCCTGGAGAAACCCACTCCAGTACTCTTGTCTGGAAAAATCCCATGGACACAGTCCACAGGGTCACAAAGAGTTGGACACAACTGAGCGACTTCACTTTCACTTTTCACTTTCATAAAGCTGAGGTGTCTTTTTCTCCATCTCTTTTCCATATTCCTGGGATAAATTTGGGCTGTTTCATGTGCATGAGCATTTCATGTTCCATTAGACCTGATGAGAAAAAGTCAAGTCAGATACCTCACACCTGTATTATCTCTTTCCATCACCTGTGAACTGTATGAACTTAGGCAAACTTTACTGAGCCTCAGTTTCCTCGAGCCTTATATGAGGATACTAAATACGCAGCTTGGGATTTTATTATGAGTAATGAGTTGCCCTGTATCAGGCACCTAAAATTCATTCTAGAAATGCCTGCTGCCTTCCCCTTCTTTGCTGCATGAGGTGAGATTTATCCTTATTAAAGCAGAAGAAGAAAAAGAGAAGGGGGAGGGGAAGAGGGGGAAAAGGAAAAGAAGGAAGCAGAGTACATGGAACCACTAGTAACAAAAATGAAACAAACAAACAAACCCAACATTTATACAATATTTATAGCTGTTAGGCACTTGTTAATAAACTTCATCGAAATCTAGCAAATTACTTGTTACTATAATTATACCCATTTTACTGATAAGAAAACTGAAGGTCTGAAAGACTAGGCAACTTGCCTAAAGATAGTATATTTCGAATGACTAACTATACACAAGAAAAGCAATGATAAAGATGATGTCTGGCAGTGTTGAAATTTATTTAAGCCTTGTGCTCCTGGAAAACAGCAGTAATTAAGAAATTCTCTTCATCTCCTTTTATGTTCCCCTAAATGGCTTACTGCAAAGAACCACCATCCTCTATGTGACTTATATATGACTCATGTATGACACCTTGTTTGCCTATGACAAGACCAGACCCGGTCTTCCAAATTCCCATCTTTGTCTCATTTGTGATTAACTGAACTGTCTCTTTCTCTGACCAGTTTGGCCAACATGCCCAAGTTTTGCTCAGGGTTTTCTCTTTTTTTAATATAAATTTATTTATTTTAATTGGAGGTTAATTACTTTACAATATTCTCCCAGATCTCCTAACTTTGCCCACTACTGAGCATGGAACTTGAAATAATTCTTCATAAAAATTTTCTGAGAATCAGCTGATTTTAATGATTTTTACCTCTCCCTGTAAAAGAAAATCCCTTTTCTGATTAAGATGCTTTCAGATCTTATAGTCAATGAATTCTCTCATTACAATAGTCTCACTTTCCTTACTATAATATATTTTTGAATAAAGTCTCTCCTTACTTTAGTTCATATTTGCTTTTTATTTGATATATTATTAATAGCAATAACATTAATGATTGCTAACATTGTATAGTACCTAACATTAATAAATTTTCATCAGAATCATAACTTCTATTTGTATAGAGCTACATGGCTATGACAGGTTTTTTTTAATATTTACTTTCTCACTAATTACATCATTAACATCAATAGGACCATTATTGCCTCATTAAAAAAATAAAGCTCATGAGCATGAGAAATAAGGTGACATCCAAGATGTTAATCAATATAGTGATTCTCATGGATTCTTTTTTAATGGACCATCTCTTCACATCAATGTTCCTGAAAACAGTTTTAAAACATAATGGATAAGGAATTAAGTCTTCAAGGAACCTCTGTTGAAATGGAGGGACAATAAAAAAGTTTTCTATGTTTTGGAATAAATCAATTAATCACAAGAATTTTTAGGTTCCTAGCAAGACTGTAATGGAATAGGATATCAGAAAAAAATCATTTTGGACAGGCAGTCAGTGATGATCTTGCAATCAGGTGATGCCTTATGGGGCAGCCTACGTGAAAGGCCAAGTTATGTGGAAGCATTTTGCCTATGGTGGTTGGTGGTTTAGTTGCTAAGTCATGTACAACTCTTGTGACCCTATGCACTGTAGCCCACCAGGCTCCTCCATGCATGAGATTTTCCAGGCAAGAGTATTGGAGTGGGTTGCCATTTCCTTCTCCAGGGTATCTTCTCAACCCAGGGATTGAACTTGGGTCTCCAGCATGGCAGTTGGTCTCCTGTATTTCAGATGGATTCTTTACCAGCAAGCCACACAAATGGGAAGCCCATTTTGCATATAAAAAGAAAAAGCCCAAGAAGATTCAGGGCAGTTGAGTGACAGAATCTATCCCAAAAAAGGAGATGTGAGCTCAGCAAATACTGACTTTACCTATGGGAAGTGGTGACGATTATTATGCACAAAACATTTTTTTGTTAAAACATTGTTATTTTTAACAATTCAGTGTTCTGGGGGGAAAGGACTGGATTTAAAGTCCAACACATACTGTTACTAAAGTAAGTTTGGGTCCCCTCACCTGCTCACAGTGAAGTCAATCTACTAACACTGGGTTATGGTAAAGGGAAATGTGGCAGTTGTTGTGGGGTCTCGTACAAGGAGTCCATGACAGCTAATACTCAAAAAGCCTGAGCTGCTCAATGGGTTTCAGCAAAACATTTTTAAAGATCTGGTAAGTGAGTGGCATCCAAGTGTATGTAATCAATTAATGCACAATTCTCTGGTTGGTTGATGGTGAGGTAATGGAGTGGTATCATAGGGGCTGACATTATCAATCCTTGGGCACCAGAGATCTGTAGGCAACATGTTCATGGTCATCAAATCATTAATTTCTGGGTTAGGCAAGGAGACAAGATGATAGAGTAGGACTTGAGCTCACCTCCTCTCACAAAGACATCAAAATCACAAAAAACTGCTGAATAACCATTGACAAAAAAGATTGAAACCTACCAGAAAGATATTCTACATTCAAAGACAAAGAAGAAGCCACAACGAGATGCTGGGAGGAGTGTTTCTATGATATAATCAAACCCCATACCTGCCAGGTGGGTGACCCACAAACTGGAAAATGATGACATCACAGAGGTTCTCCCACATGAATGAAAGTTCTGAATCCCACTCCTGGGCATATATCCAGAGAAAAACATGGTCTGAAAGGATACTTGCACCCCAGTGTTTATTGAAGCACTATTTACAACAGCCAAGACATGGAAGAAACCTAAATGTCAATCAACAACGAGATGGAGAAGGAAGATGTAATATATACATACAACGGAATATTTCTTAGCCATTTAAAAGAATGAAATAATGCCATTTGCGGCAACATGGATGGACCTAGAGATTAGCATAGTAAGTCAGACAGAGAAATAGAAATTCGTATGTTAATAACATCTCTTATATGCAGAAATTTAAAAGACGTGATACAAATGAATTTGCTTACAAAACAGAAACGGACTCACAGACTTAGAGAACTTATGGACAGGGCCAGGGGAGGGAAAGGGGAGGAGGAGATAGTTAGAGAGTTTGAGTTTGACATGTACACACTGCTATATTAAAACAGATAACCAACAAGGACCTACCGTAGAGCACAGGGAATTCTGCCCAATGTTATATGGCAGCCTGGATGGGAGGG
>SJYQ01004671.1:67952-105921 GCA_006410935.1 Redunca redunca
GGCAGGAACTGATACATGTATGTGTATGGCTGAATCACTTTGCTGTGCACCTGAAATTATCACAACATTGTTAATAGGATATCCTTGCATGCTCAGTTGCTTAGTTGCGTCTGACTTTACAGCCTCGTAGACTGTACCCTGTCAGGTTGCTCTGTCCATAGGATTATCCAGGCAAGAAGAGTGGAGTGGGTTGCCATTTCCTCCTCCAGGGGATCTTTCTGACCCAGGTATTGAACCAGCATCTCAGGACATATCCTGCATTGGCAGGCAGATTCTTTATGACTGAGCCACTTGGGAAGCCCAGGCACCCCAATACAAAATAAAAAGTTAAAAGAATAAATAAATAAAAATAGAATCACCATGCAATTCAGCAATCATAATATATAACCTATATAGGAAAAGAATCTGAAAGAAAACCGATATACCTATATATAATTGAATCATTTTACTGTATACCTGAAACTAACACAATATTGTAAATCAGCTACACTCCAATATAAAATAAAAGTTAAATTTTTTAAAGTACTTAATTTCTTCCATTTGAGGGGGGGTTTAGCATCTGTAAAACAATTCAGGAAATATGCATCAGATACTATTATCTAAGTACTTAGAAGAGAAGCTAAAACAGAGGATATGGGGGAGAGGTCTGTCTTGAGAAGGTCCTATAGGTTTCCACTCTATTAAAATGTGATTTTGGCTATCAACACCTCTATGATCGGTTGTGTGAAACTAAAGAGACACTTTACCTCCCTGAGCCTCAGTGTCCCCATTTCAAATGAGACAATAATATTTACTTAAATATATGGTTGTAATTCATTGAGATGCTGCCTGTGAAAGAGTAAGATCAGAAACTACCTTATAGCAGGGCATTAAGAACACACGATATATAAGCTTCCAGATGTACTAGCTAGATTTAGAAAAGGCAGAGGAACCAGAGATCTAATTGCCAACATCCATTGGATCATTGAAACAGCAACAGAATTCCAGAAACACATCTACTTCTGCTTCATTAACTATGCTGAAGCTTTTGACTGTGAGGCAGGGTTTTTTTTTTTTTTTTCCACAAAAAAACTGGAAAATTCTTCAAGAGATGGGAATACAAGATCACCTTGACTGCCTCCTGAAAAATCTGTATGTAGATCAAGAAGCAAAAGTTAGAACCGGACATGGAACAACAGACTGGTTCCAAATTGGGAAAGAAGTACATAAAGTTTGTATATTATCACCCTGCTTATTTAACTTATATGCAGAGTACATCATGTGAAATGCTGGGTGGGATGAAGCACAAGCTAGAATCAAGATTGCAGGGAGAAATAACAATAACCTCAGATATGCAGATGACACCACCCCTATGGCAGAAAGGGAAGAGGAACTAAAGAGCCTCTTTTGTTTTAATATAAATTTATTTATTTTAATTGGAGGTTAATTACTTTACAATATTGTATTGGTTTTGTCATACATCAGTATGAATCCGCCACTTGATGAAAGTGAAAGAGAAGAGTGAAAAAGCTTGCTTAAAACACAACATTCAAAACACTAAGATCATGGCATCTGGTTCCATCACTTCATGGCAAATAGATGGGAAAACAATGGAAACCGTGACAGACTTTATTTTATTCGGCTCCAAAATCACTGCAGATGGTAACTGCAGCCATGAAATTAAAAGACACTTGCTCCTTGGAAGAAAAGATATGATAAACCTAGAAAGCATATTAAAAAGTAGAGACATTATTTTGCCAACAAAGGTCCATCCAGTCAAAGCTATGGTTTTTAAAGCAGTCATGCATGGATGTGATAGTTGGACCATAAAGAAGGCTGAGCACCAAAGAACTGATACTTTTGAACTGTAGTGTTAGAGAAGACTCTTGAGAGTCCCTTGGACTGCAAGGAGATCCAACCAGTCAATCCTAAAGGAAACCAATTCTGAATAGTCATTGGAAGGACTGATGTTGAAGCTGAAACTCCAACACTTTGGCCACCTGATGCAAAGAGCCAACTCATTAGAAAAGACCCTGAGGCTGGGAAAGACTGAAGGCAGGAGGAGAAGGGGATGACAGAGGATGAGATGGTTGGATGACATCACCAACTCAATGGACATGAGGTGAGAAATTTCTGGGAGATGGTGAAAGACAGGGAAGCTTGACATGCTGCAGTCCATGGGGTTACAATGAGTCAGACACAACAGAGCAACTGAACAACAACAAGAACACATGTGGGCTTCCCGGGTGGCTCAGACCATAATAAATCTGCCTGCAAAGCAGGAGACCCAGGTTCAATCTCTGGACTGGGAAAATCCCCTAGAGAAGGGAATGGCTACCCACTCCAGCATTGTCCTGGAGAATTTCATGAACAGAAGAGCATGGCAGGCTACAGTCCATGGGGTCACAAAGAGTCAGACACGGCTGATAGACTAACACGTTTCACCTTCAATAACACATGTATTGGATCTAAACTACAACTCTGGGAGGTAGATATTTTGTAACTTCCATTTTATATCTAGGTAAGGAAACAGTTTCAATTGAATTAAATTCCTTCTCCCATATTGCTCAGATAGGAAGCAGTTGAGCAGAGGCTCAAACTCTGGACTACTGATTTTGAATCTTGGTTCCTTTTCACACGCTCTGTGTTTCTTTTCAAAAGCTTTCCTGGGGCTGCCCCTGAAAAAGAAGCTGTAAAATAATTAGAGGGTCCCTCAGGATTTATTCATGATGTCCCCAGAGAAAGGATCAAATCTGGTCATTCAGCAGATTATGAACCTACAAGGCAAAACTTAAACTACTTAGCATCTGCTAACTAAAAATTGTCACCTGCCATTAGAAGGATTAAGTCATTAGCCATCCTAGTTGATGACTTTCAACATACCTGGAAAGGAGTTCAGGGTGAAAATCAGGAAGGAGGCACTCTATTTGGGGGGAAAGTGGCAGAACAGGCCTTCAGACAGTCAAATATTTTCAGATGATTTTATGAGCCCAAATTCCTGTATCTCCTCATATCTAGGAAAGCTCTGAAATCATTAATGGAGATACCTGCTCCTCATGACTAGCAGCAACTTTCTGCAAAAATGTGTGCTTGGCTGTCATCTATCCCCCTTCACTATAATCATATGTATTGACCTTTCCCTCTACCTCTTTGGGGGTTTCCCTAGTGGTTCAGACAGTAAAGAATCAACTTGCAATACAGGAGACCTGGGTTCAATCCCTGGATAGGGAAGATCCCCTGGAGAAGGGAATGGCTACCCACACCAGTATTCTTGCCTGGAGGATTCCATGGGCAGAGAAGCCTGGTAGTCTACAATAAATGGGGTGTCAGAGTCAGACACAATTGAGGACTAATGCTTTCACTTTCTTGGAGAAGGCAATAGCTCCCCACTCCAATACTCTTGCCTGGAAAATCCCATGGGTAGAGGAGCCTGGTAGGCTGTGTCTATGGGGTCGCTAAGAGTCAGACAGGACTGAACGAATTCACTTTCACCTTTCACTTTCATGTACTGGAGAAGGAAATGGCAACCCACTCCAGTGTTCTTGCTTGGTGAATCCCAGGGACGGGTGAGCCTGGTGGGCTGCCGTCTATGGGGTCGCACAGAGTCGGACATGACTGAAGTGACAGCAGCAGCAGCAGCAGCAGCGTTCACTTTCTACCTCTTTGGAGGAATTTCTCAGAGCTATCTAAAATGCTGTCTCCATGGCCATAGTCCTCTTTTTGCCCTAAGACTTAAATAAAAACTCTCACACTGTCCATTTTTCCAGCTGACAAATCTTATCAAAGACATTCCATGGTCTTGCTCCTACCTACTTTTCCAGATACCTTCCTTGATGCTTTATCACCTTGTATTTTGAGCTCATTACAAATTTGGAAAACTCACCAGTGGCCGCAGGACTGGAAAAGGTCAGTTTTCATTCCAATTCCAAAGAAAGGCAATGCCAAAGAATGCTCAAACTACCACACAATTGCACTCATCTCACATGCTAGTAAAGTAATGCTCAAAATTCTCCAAGCCAGACTTCAGCAATATGTGAACTGTGAATCCCCTGATGTTCAAGCTGGTTTTAGAAAAGGCAGAGGAACCAGNAGAAATATCAATCACCTCAGATATGCAGATGACCCCACCCTTATGGCAGAAAGTGAAGAGAAGCTAAAAAGCCTCTTGATGAAAGTGAAAGAGGTGAAAAAGTTGGCTTAAAGCTCAACATTCAGAAAATGAAGATCACGGCATCTGGTCCCATCACTTCATGGGAAATAGATGGGGAAACAGTAGAAATAGTTTCAGACTTTATTTTTGGAGGCTCCAAAATCACTGCAGATGGTGACTGCAGCCATGAAATTAAAAGACGCTTACTTCTTGGAAGAAAAGTTATGACCAACCTAGATAGTATATTCAAAAGCAGAGACATTACTTTGCCGACTAAGGTCCATCTAGTCAAGGCTATGGTTTTTCCAGTGGTCACGTATGTATGTGAGAGTTGGACTGTGAAGAAGGCTGAGCGCTGAAGAATTGACGCGTTTGAACTGTGGTGTTGGAGAAGATTCTCGAGGGTCCCTTGGACTGCAAGGAGATCCAACCAGTCCATTCTGAAGGAGATCAGCTCTGGGATTTCTTTGGAAGGAATGATGCTAAAGCTGAAGCTCCAGTACTTTGGCCACCTCATGCGAAGAGTTAACTCATTGGAAAAGACTCTGATGCTGGGAGAGATTGGGGGCAGGAGGAGAAGGGGATGACCCAGGATGCGCTGGCTGGATGGCATCATGGACTCGATGGATGTGAGTCTGAGTGAACTCCGGGAGATGGTGATGGACAGGGCGGCCGGGCGTGCTGCGATTCATGGTGTCACAAAGAGTCGGACATGACTGAGCAACTGAACTGAACTGACACTAAACTTGCATTTCCCAAAATATACCTGCTGTTTTACACCCCTGAATTTTTTCAGAATATAAAAACCTCCCTTTTTTTCCTCCACCATTTTTCTCCAAGTTAATTAGTACTCTCCATAATTCAGTTTAGGTGTTATCTCCTATAAGATTTCTCTGACCTTCTCAGGCCAAATTGAAGGCATCCCCTCTTTGTACATAGTAACCTGACCAAACTTTATCATTGCACCAGCCATGCTAAAGTATAGATTTTGGTTTATAATTCTTATCTACATAACTTTTTAATGGAAATTTTGGTGCAAGAAACAGAAGCCTATTCAAATTCTCTTAAGGCCACGTTGAATAAAAAAAAAAAAGAATAAATAGCGCTGAGGTCTGGATTGAGACCCTCCCAAGGACTAAAGCAAAAGGAATTCATGGACATTTGTGTTCTACCATTTACACAGTTCAAAGGCCAACTCCCTCAGAGTTTGTTCCTTTGATTCAAATCTTTATAAAACTGACTCACAGTATCTACCCATAGACCAACAGCAGTGCCCAGAAGAGGGAATAGGCTATTAACAACGTGAACACCTGACCCTTTCCATCATCAGGGATGTTTCCAAGAAATTGTGTGCAGGCTGGACAGGGATGTGACCATGTAAACTAGAGATGGAGAGCTTCTCAGGAATAGGGACAGTATGTTAACCACCTTAATATTCCCCTTGGGTAGTTCAGTGGGAGATCAATGCAAACACCCCATAAACATAAATAATGAGAGATGACTTTTACCATTCAGGAATCCTTCGGTCTTCCTTAACCCTCCTACCCCTGCATCTCCAAATAGATAAGACCTTGAGTTACAAGAGATTAATTTCATTTGGCCATCAGTCAGGAGTGCTCACTCGGCAATTGTTAAATGCAAATCCAATTGTGGATTGCTCACAAGGTAATTGTGCCTTATTTTCTTCTTTTTTTGTAAGAATTGACTAGAATGCAATTCCAAAGGATAATGACCACAGCCAGTTGTATTAAAATGTCAGATATGAAGTAGAAGTAATTATCTGTCCTTCAAGAAAGTCTTGATGTATGGAACCAGAAGCCCATTATATACTCCATTCATCAACATTTATTCAATACTTACTATGTACACAAATATTGTAAAAATGCATAGGACGCTTTCAAAGAAAGGTGAAGACCAGCTTCTGCTCAGAGCAAATATAGGGCAAGGTAACTAGAATAGATTGTTTGTGAACATGGAATAGATTATAGTTAACGAACTCACACTGCTGTCATTGTATACTAAGTATTTGAAAGAATAGGAGTTAGCTTGAAAAAAAAATTAAATAGAAAAACAGTACTTTAATAAGTACACAACCACTGTGCATTACACATCATTCTAGGCATTTGGTTTATTCCTGAGGATTTTTTATTCTTTGGCAGAACAGTGGATAATCAGCAAATATGATAATTTCATATAGATAAGTTATGTGAAAAATAGAATAAGATGATTCAATAAGAGTGGCCCAGTGCTTTAACTTGGTTTCTTTTTGTTGTTGTTGTTTTGTTTTTTTAATTTTTATTTTTACTTTATTTTACTTTACAATAATGTATTGGTTTTGCCATACATTGACATGAATCCACCATGGGTGTACAGTCAGGAATGGCTTCTCTGAACTGTATCTTACTTGATAAGAAGGAGCTAGACATTAAAGTCTCGAAGCTCAAGAAATAGCAAATACAAAGTACCTGAGAAATGAATGAGGTTAGTGTTCAAGGACATGACTGAGCAATTTCACTTTCACTCTTCACTTTCATGCATTGGAGAAGGACATGGCAGTCCAGTGTTCTTGCCTAGAGAATCCCAGGGATGGAGGAGCCTGGTGGGCTGCCGTCTATGGGGTCGCACAGAGTCGGACACGACTGAAGTGACTTAGCAGCAGCGGCGGCAGCAGTGTTCAAGGAAAAGAAAGAAAACTCATGAAGCTGTCATGAGAATAGATAAGCAAAGTGATAAAGATGGATTCTGGCAATAGCCAGAACATGTACAATTTTTAGGACACAGGAAGAAGTTTGCATTGTTTTTTCTTTTTTTTTTCTTTTTGATGTAGCAGAACATCACTGGAGGGCATTAGCCAGGAAAGCGGCTTGACATAATTTTAGAAATACCACTATACTTGCCATGGAGGAAAAAAATTATGAATGAGAGGAGTTAAAAATTCCAATTGAAAAGAAAAATGATTTATTTTGGACTTACCAATGAGAGATTGGTGGGGGAAAAAATCGTGGAACTATTTTAGAATTTAGGCTTAAGCAAGTGAAAAGGTGGTACCATTAACTGTGATGAAGAGGACTTTAGTGGAAAAATCAACATTTCATATTAGGGCAGATGAAGTTTGAGATATCACCTAGAAATACCAAATGGTGAGTGATAAAAAAAAAAAAAAAGTGACTGTAGCTCAGAGAAAGGTTAAGGTAAAGCATTTGACATATAGATGATATGAAAAGTCATGGAATTATAATAATCTTCAAGTGCTTACAGAAAGATGTGTGCATGCTCATTCTCTCAGTCTTGTCTGACTTTCTGTGACCCCATGGACTGTAGCTCACCATGCTCCTTGTAGATGGGATTTCCCAGGCAAGAATACTGGAATGGGTTGCCACTTCCTCCTCCAGGAGATCTTCCTACCCAGGGATTGAACGGGCATCTCTGGCAGCTCCTGCGTTGGCAGGAGGATGCTTTACCACTAAGTCACCTGGAAGCCCCACAGAAAGATAAAATAGATTTATTTGCCGTTGTTGCCCAGCAATGATATCAGATACTAGTTGCTTGACAAAACATTTTGAAAATACAAATGTCTTGTTTCTGTTCCAAGCATTTTTGACTTAGTAGGTCTAGGATTTCCATCCATGGTGCAACCAACTATGTGTATGTCTTTTGTTAATCTCCTCAGGTGAATCTAAGATTAAAAATTACTGCTTTAAGGGCAGCATCATTATAAGTGAATAAAGTTAACATCCTCCGGTGCTTCAGTGAGGATTAGAGAAGCCATTTTAGAATTGCTGTGTACCTATATAGCCTATCATTTCCTCTGTATACATTCTATATAGGTAAAACGAAGGAATTATGCAAAAGTTCTAATGCAGGAGCTGACAAACTTTCTTTAAAGGGTCAGAGAGTAATATTTTAGGCTCTGTGAACTATACAGTCTCTGGAGACACTATAACTCTGCCCTTGTAGTGAGGAAAGAGCCATAACAATATGTAAGTTAAAGGTTGTAGATGTGTTCCTATAAAACTTTCTTTAAAAATCAGAAAGTGAACAAGTTTTGGCTGTGGGCCATAGTTTGACAACCACTGATCTAATGTATGGTGTGAGATATGAGAGAGGTCCCCAGTGGTACAGTGTGTACACAGATGATGGTGAAAGCTGGGATTTATCTGGACCACCTTTTCATTGCTCTTCGGTGCTATATTCTATAAAATTTTGGCAGCAGGAAATAAAGCATAAGATTACATAGCCAACTTCAAATTGAAGATTAAAGCTGCATTTCTTCTCCTGATCATGCTGTCCTTGCATGTTGCATGCTATGGATTGCTATCATGTTAGGAAAATGTTGAAACTGGGAGGTGTTACACTACTTTGATGTATTACTCTTAGTTATGTGACTTGGACAAGTTATTTAGTTTCATAAGTTCACATTCTTCTTCAGTAAATTAGGGGTAAAAATAGGGCATATATTATTGGCTTATTGTGATGAATAAATTATAAAATAAATGATAGGCACTGCAGTCTCTAGCAGAGCAAATATTCTCAAGTCATAATTAGATGTGGAATACAATTGTACATTTAAACATATAAGGTCAGAAGTAGAGATATTGGTTTATGAATAAACATAGCAGCATGGGAACCAAGGTAAACATGGATGGATAAATAGGGAAAGGAAAATCTCCTGGCCACTGGAAGTGTTCAAGTGGAGACTGGATATTCATTATTTGTAAAAATTAAACCAGGAAATCCTCTTAACTTCTGATTTTATATTTGCAAACTGAGGATAGAATCAGGATACCTAGATGCTGCTTACCACTTTCAATTAAGGTGTCCTATCAGGGCAAGGTTGAATATTTTGTATCTTAAGGAGACAGCATGCTATTTTAGGAGAATGTTGGACTTTGGCATCACACAGGATTAAGTTTGAAATTCTAGTTCTGCTATTTTACTGTTTGACATTAGGCTAAGTGTTTCATGTCTCTTATCTATTCAAAGGGGATCATAATCTTTAAAAGGATTAAATTATTGTGTGTAATTAATTTAATCCTTTTAAATATTATGATCCTCTTTGAATAAATAAGTCCCTGATAGCTCAGTTGGTAAAGAATCCGCCTGCAATGCAGGAGACCCCAGTTCGATTCCTGGGTTGAGAAAATCTGCTGGAGAAGGGATAAGCTACCCACTCCAGTATTCTTGGGCTTCCTTTGTGACTCAGTTGGTAAAGAATCTGCCTGCAGTGCGGGAGACCTGGGTTCGATCCCTGGGTTGGGAAGATCTTCTGGAAAAGGGAATGACTACCCACTCCAGTATTCTGGCCTGGAGAATTCCATGGACTATATAGTCCATGAGGCTGCAAAGAGTCTGACACGGCTGAGCGACTTTTGCCTTCATTGTGTGTGTGTGTGTGTGTGTGTGTGTATTAGTGCACATATATATTTACACACACGGGCATGTTCATATGCTCAGTCATGTCTGACTCTTTGTGACCCTAGGGACTGTAGCCTGCCAGACTCCTCTGCCCATGGAATTTTCTAGGCAAGAACCCTAGGGACTGTAGTCTGCCAGGCTCTTCTGTCCATTGGACTTTTCAGGCAAGAATTCTGGAGTAGGTTGCCATGCCCTCCTCCAAGGGATCTTCCCAACCCAGGGGTCGAACCTGGGTCTCCTGCATTGGAGGCAGATTCTTTACCATCTGAGCCACCAGAGAAGCCCTATACTAGTGTATATATATGCCACACACACATATACATCCATATATATACATAGAGAGAGAGAGAGAATGAGATCTACTGGTACACAGTGGATAATATTACTTTCTTCTCCAGCATTTTCTTTTTATTCTGAATACCCTCCTATACATTTCATGTGTCACCTAATGAGGTTCCTACCTTACTTTTCCTCCTTAATCCTCCAATTTTCATTATCAAGAACAAAATGAAGTTTCTATCAAGTGCTCACTGACATTACTCTGGCATCTGAACTATCCAATGTGACATACAAAAAACTTTAATGTGTAGACATGCTAATCAGAAGGGAAATGTCAAATCTGCATACATTTCAAGTGACCCAACAATATTTACCTTCAAGCTAAGTCTCCTATTTTTCTGACAATTGCCTCATTGAGGAAGTGACTCATTCAGCATACCAAGCCTGATTCCATACGAGAACTTTACCTCAGACTGGTTTGAAAGCATCAAAAAGATGAATGTCACTGCCTTACAATTAGTAACAAGCCTAATTTGATTTGACAAATGATGTTGAATTTGAAGGGGTCACTAACCATTAGAGCTGTCGAGGACAAAGAGTGCCTTGAAGGTGGATCACAATGGAATGTTTAAACAGTTTGTTATGCAAATTTGCTTTCTACCTGTCAGGAGTGGGTAAAGGATAGAGATAGAGGGCTGGTGGGAAGGCCATGTCCAGAACTGATGACTGTCTGGCACAGTCCTTAGTTATTGCAGAGACAGTCTTGCAGAGCCCAGGTCAAAGACCTGCCACCTTCATTACCCAGGAGGGTTAGATAAGCACAACTTCCACCAGCAGTATAAGATAAATTCTTTTCCATCTTCCATGTTAGTTTTCCATGGTCATCAAAGCAAGTAAGTGTAAATTGAGTTCAAAGCAAGGATCCCATGGAATGCCAACTCCTGAATTAGTGAATTATTTCTCAAAGAGATTAATGGATCCTCTGGAAGGTGAAATTGACATCCTAGAGGGATGTGAACACGTCATAGTCCAGGGTGTCCCCTGTCTCTTGTCCCATTAGGCCAGCCTTTATCTCTTTAACCGTTCACTCTCCATTTTAACTAAATATTCTATTTTAGTTTTTAATCAAAGTCTCCTTAAGGAAGTCTGTGTCTTCATGTCTGCCACAAACAGTAATTGCATCTTAGTATTTGTCCCATGGGGAGGGCCTTCATCATTTGGTGGCTCCACAATCCTACTTTCTCTGTGAGTGTGATGTCATCATGGAGCTGGGAAGGTTTGACCTGGCCCACTCTCTCTCCTGGCTGGGGCTTGAACTGAAGCAGGTTTCCTCAACTGGAACAGAAGAACAGAGACCATAATATTCCTGTGCAATTCAGTGCATCCCTGTATCTGCAATAGAGCAGACATCCCAGGTGTTCATCTCCTTCATGATACTGTTCTCTACACTCAACTTATGATGATCAGATTGGTCCTGGAGGCTCTGTGAGCCATGGTGCAAACATTAGGCACCATCCTAGTACAACAGGAAGCCAGTGGAGAGTTCTGAGCAGTGTCTTATTTTACAACTTGACAATATGCTCTCAGAGGGCCATTGTGAAATAATGTATGTAAAGCACATAGCAGAAGGCCTCTTGTCTAATTGGTACACAATAAATGTTTGCTACCACAGTGATGACCATTAAATTCATAGCCTCTTTACCTTGGCCTTTTCTATATTTTATTTCATTTCTCTTTCTTTTGGTAGAAGGGAGAGTACATAATAAATCGAAAGGATGCCCTTGCTCATGAAAGCCTGATATATACTTATGAATAGTCTAACAAAAACCTAACAGTTCCAGACTACACATGCTTTTAGCAACTGAACTGAAGCCAGATTTCTTGTTTTTAATATCTTCATGGTGGAAGCTAAGAACACTTTGTGACTAAAGGAAAGTTAAAGTTGAGTGTGACTGGCCTTTGCCCACTAATTCAATCATCAAATACATATGGAAGACCTCCATAAAATACAGTGGCTTTGAACCCAAAAGTCCTGGATCAAATGTGAGCCCTGCTCTTTATTTAATGTGTGACTGTGAGTTTATCAGTTAATTTCTCCCAAGTCTATTTCCTCATATTCAGAATGGGAATACTTTAGAAGGGACTTTGTTGGAGGGGTTAAAACGACAAGGAAGAAAAACCCAGCATCTCTTGGTGTGAGAACTCATAGAATAATAGAAATAATTTTTAAATGTGGGCATACATCATCTTTAAATTTTTAAATGCCCATTATGTGGGCAACCATCATCTTCCTAGATGAACTAATTGCTAAGTAGGAATAATTTAGTTCAAAGTTCTACTACCTTGGAAAATTTAATTTCAACAATTGAGCATCCACTAGTAAAATTACTCTGATAATCCCTGTGAAAGATGTAACCCTGAATAACATCTGGCTCAGTTAGGGCCCTTTAGGACAAAGCCCCGTCCTGGCAAAGCATGCTGGGAAGCACGTTAAAGGGAAATCCAGCTTTCGATCTGGGTTCAGGAACAGGTATCTACACTATCCCATTTCACATGTCCATATCTTTCTTACTTTCATTATCACTAACCCTTTTGCTGCTGCTAAGTCACATCAGTCGCGTCCAACTCTGTGTGACCCCATAGATGGCACCCAACAGGCTCCTCTGTCCCTGGGATTCTCCAGGCAAGAATACTGGAGTGGGTTGCCATTTCCTTCCCCAATGCATGAAAGTGAAAAGTGAAAGTGAAGTCACTCAGTCATGTCTGACTCTTTTCGACCCCATGGACTGTAGCCTACCATGCTCGTCCATCCATGGGATTCTCCAGGCAAGAGTACTGGAGTGGGTTGCCACTGCCTTCTCCCACTAACCCTTATAATACATCTATAAAGTAAATATTTTTATCTCTCTTTTACAGATGAGAAATGGAGATGGAGTAAGTGGAAAGCACTTATCTAGTGTTTTCCAGGTGGCTAAGTGGTAGGTCTGAATTCTTTTGATTTTGATTTTGGCAAAGATGTATAACAGACCTACTTTGAACCAGATACTGTCATAGGTACTAGGGTTATAAGGGTGCGCAAAATATGCCTGACTGCTTGGAGTTTACATTCAAGATTTGAACTTAGATCTGACCTGCTCTGAAACTTCAATCTTTCATCCAGACCCAGTGCTTCATTGCAACGGTGCTGTGTGGGAAGAGGACCCTGACCCCAAATCAGTGAGTGATGATGGTCCCATTATGCCGTTTTTATTCTTTCTGATTTAATCAGAACACTTGGTTAAATTAATATATAGCTTAGTCATGCATATGATCTTTTTTCCCCAAACATTTTTTTCATGGGGCTGTCAGTTTTTCAAACTAGCTTGATTTATACAGATATTTTATCCAGAAATAAATTGAATTAATTTAAAATGCAGAATAGAAAAGACTGCCAGTGTGCTAATAGCTCCATTTCCCTGATTAAGAGGGCTCTCTCCAAGATGGCATAAAGAATAAAGCCCTCATTGGCCTAAAATTCATTTGGGTGATGGTCCTAGAAGAGAGATTCTAGAAGAACACTGTCCTATCTGAAGAATAGAAACCTACCCCAAGTCCTGTTGCCAGACTGATTTTCAAAAATATTACTTTGCACATGTACTTTGGTCAAAACCTTTTGTGGTTTTTCTATGCTTGCAGAATAAAAATTCCAAATCCCCGAAGTTGTCATTCAAAGTCACAAATTTTTCTCAAACTTCTTTAGTCTTATCCCTCACCCTGCCACTTTCCCAAATTTGGGGAGGTGAAGATTAGAATTTGAGGCCCCCACTGTTATACAGTAGAGGTGTTACCTTAATCAAGTCACTTTGCCCCTCAGAGTTTGCTTTATCTTTATCTATTCTTTAAAAGGAGATAATGGGATTTGTTCTCTCCTCCCCTTAGATCTGAGGAGGAGCTCAAGTAAGACAAAAAAATTTTATAAACAGTAAAGTACAATGTGAAAACCACCTTACAATATCTTTGCTCCACCCACAACGATCAGTTCTTCTTCCCATATATAACCATACACATTTCTGTTATGTGTCCTTTCTCCCTTTCTGCCACATGCACGCCCCCTCCTCCCTGGCTGTCTAAATAAGAGCTTGTCTTCCTTTAGAAGCTTGATCCTACAAGAAATTAGTTGTTTAACCATCCTAGCCCTCAAGAGAATCTCCTCCTCTATTGACCTGCCACAGTTTCATGCACTTAAGACTTGACCTTTGCTGCCTTTTTGCTGTCATTCTTCAGTGTCTCACCAATTAGCTTGTAAACCCCCCAGGAGACACTGAATTTTTCAGTAATCTGTGTTATTGCATAAAATATGAATTAGATTCAACTAATACTTATTGCATGCCTACAACATGCCTGCTCTGCGTCAAGGACAATGGTTTGCTTCCTCACTATCTCCTTTACTCCTAAGACAGATATTACTCTTATTCACCATTTACACATACAGAGATGAAGATTCAGAGTAGCTAACTCTTCATTGTTCCACATCTCATAGCTAGTACATGGCAGAGCTGAAACCTGATTCCAGCGCAGATTTCAAAGCCTATGTTCTTTTCGCCAAAATATGCCGTCTCCTTTATGAAGTATCAACTGATGCCCACGCTAATTGTGATGATGGTAGGTAACTGGGGCATCAAATGGGGTCTCTAGTAGCTCAGAGCACTAACCATCTGGACCTGATTATAACTGACCATACGGATTTATATCTGACTATCCATCCTACAAATATATGTTTCTCTGGCTTTTATTTTTTATATAGGTTAAGCATATAGAAGTACAGGAAATGATATGGAATAACATCTGTAATTCTAAACTTAAATGCCCTTATCATTACAATTTTAGCTATTTTTAACTCCTCATGCTCCAGTTTCCTCATATGAAATGTGAGAATAGAATTACCAGTCCCACAGGATAGTGCAAAGATCAGTTGAGATGTATAAACAGAAATCTGTGTTAGTAGTTGTTATAATAATAGTGGGAAATGAGCAGGAATGCTATTCAGTAACAGCTAGTTAATTCTAATTTATTGTGTGTGCCAACATCAAGTAAATATTCTCTTTGTAAAATCTCTGAATAGAAAATAATCTAGGCAATTAAGAGTTCACAGGAATTTGTATGGAGATAAAAATGATATGAAAAACCAAAGTCTTCATAGAAATCTTTAAGTATTTTTAAAGCCTGCACTCTAATATGCTTTCTGTTACTACAGAATTTCTACCATAAGTTTATATATTATCTAGGAGGATAAAGGGACCATTTCTGAGTGGGTTTGTGTCAAATATACTTACATATTTAATGCTACTAAGTACACACCCATATGTGTGCTATTGACAGAATGGGGCAAGAGAGACAGCTTTCATCAGCTAGCTCTGGCTGCTATAATAAAATACCACAAACTTTGCGGCTTAAACAACAGAAGTTTATGTCTCACCATTCTGGAAGGTGGAAGTCCAAGATCAATGTGCCAGGTGATCTGGTTCCTGAATTTTAGTCTTCTTGCTGTGTTTCAGCACTGGATCCCTGATCTTTACTTCTAAGGACACTAACCTCATTCTGAGGACTTCATCTTCAAGACCTAATCTAACAAATTCCCAAAGGCCCCATCTCTATCACATTCGGCATCAGGATTTCAACAGATGACTCTGGGTGAGGTGTAAGACACACATTCAGTCCATAGCACTGTGTAAGGTGAAGTCACAGACAAGTGATACATTCTCTCTGCCATCAAAATAACTTCTCTTCCAATGGGTGGTCAGTTTTGTGTCTGGAAGGTAAAGGATGGAGACTAATGGAATTAGAAGGGGAGAAGCTTTCTAATTAGACACAATATGGGACTAGGAAGATATGTCTCTGTTGCAATACATGAATGAATTACTATATAATTTAAATAATTCCATTGAATTGGAACTGCTAGGATTTCCAAACTAGATTCCCCTCTACTATATGGACAGGACCTCATCAATCTTATCCCCTAGTGTCTATGTGGGTCTATTTCCTAAAATCACACAAATCTTAGACTTGTAATCTTTGGTAATGTAATGTCACAAAGAAATTGCTTTTCTCCTGTTACTATTCAGTTCAGTCATCTTCATATATGTTTACTCTTTATTAGTCACTTGTGTTATTTCATTTTCTTCTGTTTTGTATTTCCTGTGGAATATTAATGTCTTTTTACTAGTTTCTAAGAATTCATTTATAACTAAGGATGTTAACCAATTGTCATGTAGTGCAAATGAAATATATTTTATTGCCATTAATTTGCTATGGAATTTTTTGTTTTTTGGTTGTGTGTTAAAATATAATCATGTAGTGTAATAAAACAAAAGAGAGAAAAAATCTTACATAAAACTCTAATATATGAATAGCATAAGTAGAAGTATATCCAGTTTAAACAAAGATGCAGGGACCCGACTTTTGGCCTCTGTAGTAGTCTACTAGGGCTGCCATAACAGAATACCATAGACTGGGTGGTTTAAACAACAGACGTTTATTTTCTGATAATTCTAGAGCCTGGACAACCAAGATCAAGGCACCAACAGTGTTGGTTTCTGGCAAGAGTTCTCTCCTTCCCTTGACAGAGGTTACTTTCTCACTGTGTCCTCTCATGACCTTTCCTGATGTCTCTTCCTCATATAAGGAAGTCTTAGGACTTCCCTGGTGGCTCAGATGGTAAAGCATCTGTCTACAATGTGAGAGACCTGGGTTCGATCCCTGGGTTGGGAAGATTCCCTGGAGAAGGAAATGGCAACCCACTCCAGTACTCTTGCCTTGAAAATCCCATGGATGGAGGAGCTTGGTGCAGGCTACTATCCATGGGATCACAAACAGTCAGGCATGACTGAGCTGCTTCACTCACTTAGTGAATTAGGACCCCATCCATATGACCATATTTAACCTTAATAACCTCCTCAAAGCCCCTGTCCTCAAATACAGTCATACTGGAGGTTAGAGCTTTAACATACAAATTTTGGAGAGATGCCATTCAGTTCATCTTCCTTACTCTTTACATCGTCTGTAAGGCATTTTTAAGAAACCCTAATAGTTTATGGATAAAAGTATGAACATCATTGGTCTACATCATCAATGGCTCACCTGTATCACTCAAACATTTTAGAATATTACAGTGGATTGGCCAGTGTTTCTCATTGGTTTGTGTTTATTTCTTCTTACTAGAATTAAATCAACAATGACTAGAAAGCAGTTTAAGTAAATGGGATCTGGTTACCAGGAAATCATTCACTTAACTAAATGCACCTATTTCCAAGGACATTTGCTCTGGATTTGGCCAGGTCCACACAGATTTTAGACTCTACAGTGTTGAGCTTTTCCATGCTGTGTGCAGCAGCCAACAAATGCCTTGTGTGCAATTAAAAAGGGGCAAACAAGAGTTTACTTTAGCTTCCTTTCTAGATGCTTAGGTAAAACTCTTTGATTGGATGGGAAAAAATATTAAACATATATCCTGAATTATCTTTAGTGTTATCAGACACTGAAATTACCTTTAGTATTATCAGACACTATAAAGGATATTGCCAGGAGCCAGCGTGAGGAACTCCACCCATGGCAAAGGTCATGAGGAAGGAGGCTTGGCATACGCAAAGGCATGACCAAGCCTCAGGAAACCCCCTGTTCTCGAGCATCTACCCCAAAACCAGAGTCTGTTTTATGCTCTCACCTACACCTCTGACTTTACGGGGGGCTCTCTCCCATAACCATTTCTCTCGGAGAAGGAGTTAACGTGCAGCTTCAAGGCAATAAAAATTCCTGGGCGTGACAAGAGTGTTTCAGCTTACGGACTCCTCTGAAGGTTACCTAGCTCACCTGTATAGGTTCGTCTGGCCATATGTGATTGTTTACAGCCTCCCAACCTGAGAGGCACAAGATGTTTAGACTTACTAAAGGCAAATTCTTTGGGGGAGTTGGAAATTATTAGTATAGTGGGTTGGTTAGGAATTATATTGATGAAGGGTTTTCCATTTGTTGTGTCAATAATTGCTGCTAATTCCCTGTCCTGGGTGTGACAAGGGTGTCTCAGGTCAAACCTCTCTGCTGACAGACTAGCTTGTGTGACAGGATTATCCATACTCCTGCCACTACCCACAGGATTGTTTACTACTTCTCAACCGTAAACAGCACAGAGAGTTTTGGAGTATTTTAAAGTCTTAATTAGCATAGGGTTTTTCTCATTGTCTAGTCAATGATTGCCGCCAGGCCTCCATATCCTTAGGCACCTGGTAATATATTAATCAATGTATTTGGAATATAGAAAAAGAAATATAGTAGTTTCTAAGGTTAGCAATACTAGACTTTTTGAGTTAACGAATTCTTGTGTCCTTGCTATGTAAAAATGTAACTTTATCACTATCTTAAGACTAAATAGATCTTAAGGGGAACATTGGTTAAGGGATTTTCACTTGTTGGGTTGATGTTTGCTGCTAAATCTCCATGTTCCCTGCCCTTATAATGAATATAACTAGCATATAGGAGAAATAAGTATTAACCTTTAAGCATATAGGAGAAATAAGTATTAACCTTTCAGATTAATCATGTTAACCTTGGGTTAAATAAATTCCTTTCTTGATTGTAACTCACTACACCCTCACCCTATAGGAATGTAACTTTATTTGGAGGGTGGTGCCTGGTTTAAGAAAAAACACCCTTGGAAGAAATAAGTTTTTTTGGTTATCAGAAAGAAAGGATCATAAAATGTCAGCAGGTCTCATGGCCAGAAGATGATGTAATATCTCTAAGACCTTTTTTTTATACATTTATGTGAAACAGCTGATTTTGATAAAGGTCAGGACTGCTGACCCCCATGTGACTCTGTATTCATCCCTATATGTTAAAAAAAGGTATATAAACAAACCCAAAAATAAAGAAATCGGATCAGTATCCGGAAAGACTGATTCCCCCATGTCGTTTCTTTCTTGCTCCCGTTTTTCTGGTTGAATTCCCATCTGGAGCATGGATGCTATGCCATGTAAACCAAGTTATTCAGCCTCTTTTTCTCCACTAATTTTCCTACTACACTATCCGTTTCTAATCTCTCTATATATCTGTGATTAAATATGTATTTTTCCAAAGACGCCGACGCCATCCCCACCTTCGAATTCCCTGGATCCACCGGGGCTGGACCCTGGCAGGATATATCTCTTTAGGGTGTTAGTTCTGAGAGGTCTTATAGGTCTTCATAGAACCGTTCGACTTCAGCTTCTGCAGCGTTGCTGGTTGGGGCATAGACTTGGATTACCGTGATATTGAATGGTTTGCCTTGGAGACAAACAGAGATCATTCTGTCGTTTTTGAGACTGCATCCAAGTACTGCATTTTGGACTTTTCTGTTGACCATGATGGCTACTCCCTTTCTTCTGAGGGATTCCTGCCCACAGTAGTAGGTATAATGGTTATCTGAGTTAAATTCCCTCATTCCAGTCCATTTTAGTTCACTGATTCCTAGAATGTCAACGTTCACTGTTGCCATCTCTTGTTTGACCACTTCCAATTTGCCTTGATTCATGGACCTGACATTCCAGGTTCCTATGCAATATGGCTCTTTACAGCATCGGACCTTGCTTCTATCACCGGTCACATCCACAGCTGGGTATTGTTTTTGCTTTGGCTCCATCCCTTCATTCTTTCTGGAGTTATTTCTCCACTGATCTCCAGTAGCATATTGGGCACCTACTGACCTGGGGAGTTCCTCTTTCAGTATCCTATCATTTTGCCTTTTCATACTGTTCATGGGGTTCTCAAGGCAAGAATACTGAAGTGGCTTGCCATTCCCTTCTCCAGTGGACCACATTCTGTCAGACCTCTCCACCATGACCCGCCCATCTTGGGTTACCCCACGGGCATGGCTTAGTTTCATTGAGTTAGACAAGGCTGTGGTCCTAGTGTGATTAGATTGAGTAGTTTTCTGTGAGTATGGTTTCAGTATGTCTGCCCTCTGATGCCCTCCTTGCAACACCTACCATCTTACTTGGGTTTCTCTTACCTTGGGCATGGGGTATCTTTTCACAGCTGTTCCAGCAAAGCGCCGCCGCTGCTCCCTACCTTGGATGAGGGGTGTCTCCTCACTGCTGCCCCTCCTGACCTTCAACGTGGGATGGCTCCTCTATGCCCTCCTGCGCCCAGGCAGCCACCGATCCTTGGACATGGGGTTGATCCTCCCGGCCACCGCCCCTGGCCTGGGGTGTGGAGTTGCTCCTCCCAGAAAGTGCTGCACTCAATATGCCAACAAATTTGGAAAACTCAGCAGTGGCCACAGGACTGGAAAAGGTCAGTTTTCATTCCAATCCCAAAGAAAGGCAATGCCAAAGAATGCTCAAACTACCACACAATTGCACTCATCTCACATGCTAGTAAAGTAATGCTCAAAATTCTCCAAGCCAGGCTTCAGCAATTACATGAACTGTGAACTCCCTGATGTTCAAGCTGGTTTTAGAAAAGGCAGAGGAACCAGAGATCAAATTGCCAACATCCGCTGGATCATCGAAAAAGCAAGAGAGTTCCAGGAAAACATTATTTCTGCTTTATTGACTATGCCAAAGCCTTTAACTGTGTGGATCACAACAAACTGTGGAACATTCTGAAAGAGATGAGAATACCAGACCACCTGACCTGCCTCTTGAGAAATCTATATGCAGGTCAGGAAGCAACAGCTAGAACTGGACATGGAACAACAGACTGGTTCCAAATAGGAAAAGGAGTACATCAAGGCTGTATATTGTCACCCTACTTATTTAATGTCTATGCAGAGTACATCATGAGAAATGCTGGACTGGAAGAAACACAAGCTGAAATCAAGATTGCCAGGAGAAATATCAATAACCTCAGAGATGCAGATGACACCACCCTTATGGCAGAAAGTGAAGAGGAACTAAAAAGCCTCTTGATGAAAGTGAAAGAGGAGAGTGAAAAAGTTGGCTTAAAGCTCAACATTCAGAAAACGAAGATCATGGCATCCGGTCCCATCACTTCATGGGAAATAGATGGGGAAACAGTGGAAACAGTGTCAGACTTTATTTTGGGGGGCTCCAAAATCACTGCAGATAGTGATTGCAGCCATGAAATTAAAAGACACTTACTCCTTGGAAGAAAAGTTATGACCAACCTAGATAGCATATTCAAAAGCAGAGACATTACCTTGCCAACAAAGGTCCGTCTAGTCAAGGCTATGGTTTTTCCAGTAGTCATGTATGGATGTGAGAGTTGGACTGTGAAGAAGGTTGTGCACCGAAGAATTGATGCTTTTGAACTATGGTGTTGGAGAAGACTCTTGAGAGTCCCTTGGACTGCAAGGAGATCCAACCAGTCCATTCTGAAGGAGATGAGCCCTGGGATATCTTTGGAGGGAATGATGCTAAAGCTGAAGCTCCAGTACTTTGGCCACCTCATGCGAAGGGTTGACTCATTGGAAAAGACTCTGATGCTGGGAGGGATTGGGGACAGGAGAAGAAGGGGACGACAGAGGATGAGATGGCTGGATGGCATCACAGACTCGATGGACGTGAGTCTGAGTGAACTCCAGGAGTTGGTGATGGACAGGGCAGCCTGGCGTGCTGCGATTCATGGGGTCGCAAAGAGTCGGACACGACTGAGCGACTGAAATGAACTGAACTGATAAAGGATATATAAACTACTCTGTGTAGCAGATTATAAAAAGAAATTTGCAAGAAAGAATCATTATGACCTTCAACGTTACAAAATGTGTAGTAGCAGAATCAAATCTGTAGGAACCAAGATTAAACTTCAGATTTTTGATCCAAAGCTACCATCTTTCCACTAAATCACACAACCAATAGAAAAGACATTGCTGTGTATTTTTATAGCTAGACCACAACTAGAAATCATGTGGCTTTCTATGTGATTTGCATAAGAAAATTAAAACTTTAATGGTGTAGAAAGGAAATACTAAACCAAATTTATAAACTGATCTCTATTTTATAAATTCATTGGTAAATGTAACCTTCTTTCTTAATAGAAAAGTTCTTGTTTTTTCTCAAAATGACATCAGTGCCAACTCTGAATTCCATACATGTTAATGAAAAGCTGTGGAGAAAGTGTTTTCAAATTCATACATGCATGAGAAAATTACAGAGATCTGGATATATGCCAGAACCTCAAAGATAGGGCAAACCTGGTATCATTTCCAAAGATGATAAATAAGCACATCCCAGGATATTAATATGTTTATGTATGACTTTATCCCTGGCAAGAGAACTGGTCATAAACAGATTTCTTGTTAGCATGTGAGAAAAGCAAAGTGATCACATGGAGTCATCATGGATTCACTTGGGAATGAGTCTACCAAACAAACCTCATACAGTTAATATGACATTTAAAGTTAATATGACATTATCATTGACAAGTAACAGAATGTCACAAAATCTGTAATGCAGCAAAGTCTAGTAGCACATAACAAAATCTCTCATGATATCCTTATGTACAAGATGAGGTAGTTAGCATTAGCTGTAATACTGAATAATAGTTGGTAGAACAATTATAATTATTGATGTTAACTCTTTGCTACCATAACCACTAGATCAATGGACCTTGTTTTCCTGGGAATGAAGAGAGACAGCAACAAGGGGGATGAGTCTTTGGAAATAGAAAAATGTAGAATGAAACTAGCAGCATCAGGGCCTACATGCAGAGAGTATGTCCATTCAGTGCAGTCCATTGTCAAGCATCAGAGAAATAATATCTTTGAGGACTGTGCAGTTCTGTAGCTTCAGAACCATAGAATGGAGAAGGCAAGTGATTCCACTCCAGTTATAAGTCCTTCCAGGAATCCCACTCAGAAATAAAGTACAAGAGACAAAAGCAGGTTACACTGTCGCCCCTCTCACCAGGGGAAAACTGCTGCAGGATTAAACAGAAAAGCTAACTCTGCATAATAGACACTGTGCCCAACAAGATCACCAATCACCTCCACATTATTAGTTTCCATTCTCCATCTTCATCTTTATTGGTGCTATGCACTACAAGCTCTTGTTGGTTTTCAGGTCGGCAACCTCCCTAGCCACTCTTTGTCACTCTCCTTCACTCATTTCCCCTTATCTTAATATTGAGGTAGCCCAGAAGCAACTCCTTCATTATCTTCTCTTCTTTATGTACACTCACTACCCTAGAGAACTCATCCAGTTTCCTGGTTTGAAATTCCATCTATATTTTGACATCTCAGAGTATTATCTCTAACCCAAACCTCTCTCCTGAAGTCCAGATTCATACATCCATCTTCTTACTCAACATCTCCATTTTCATGTCTAGTAGAGATTAAGTCCAAAATTAAACTCTGTTTTCCCTCTGAAAGTCTCTCCATCCACAGTCTTTTCCATCTCAATTTCTAGCAACTTGCTCCTTCCAGCTGCTGAGGCTAAAAATCTTAGAATCATTCTTGACTCCTCTCTTTCTTCCTTGCATACACTGTCTGCCAGGAAATTCTATTAGATCTATTTTCAGAATACATCTAGAATCTGATTGGTTCTTGTTACTGCTACTATTTCAGGCCAAAGTACTGAAACTTTCCCCTGAACTCTTGCAACAACTTCCTAATAGATCTTCCTACATCTAACCTTGTTTCCCTGCAATATGTTCTCAGGAAAAGTGCCACAGTGATTCATTTAAAATTTCAAGATCATTTCATTGCATTCTTCAAAACCTGCCAATAGCTCTCAATTTCACTCAGAGTAAAAGCCAAAGTAATTCAATGCTTACCAAACCCATTACCTAGTTTTCCATTAATTCTCTGTCCTTTACTACTCCCCTATCTGTGACCCTGCTTCTTGCTGTTTCTCAAAGATGCTGGACTCACTCCCAGCTCAGAGTCTACCTGGAATTCTATTTCTTCTGCCTGGAATTCTCTTACCCCCAATAACCATGTGATTCAATTCTCACTTCTGTCAAAAAGTTACTCAAATTTCACCTTCTCCTGGAGGTTCTCCTTGAACAGTTTGCTTAATACAACAATCTGTCTACCCACTCTATGAAACTCTCATCTCTTACACTTCTATTTTCCTTTTTTCATTGTAATTATGATCTCATAATTTACCTAATTTACTTGTTGGTTGGTTTTAATGTTTATTATCTATTTCTCTCTGCTAGAACAGTAACTCCATGAAGACAATGTCCTTTGTCAATTTTCTCACTAATATACTTCAAACATGTAAAAGTGTACTTGGAACATAGCAGTCAATAAATATTTGTTGAACTAATGTGGTTTAGAACATTCCCCACATTCACCATTTCCCTATATCCTAGATTTAAGACAATGAGAGCTCTGCATTCTCCTACGAAGACAGGGAAGCTTCTGCTACTGAAGAAATACAAGCAAAAGGACCAAAGTCTGAGAACAGGGGAAGTCTGGACAAGGTGCCAGATGAGAGGATCAGAAAAGCCCTTTAACCATTTGACCAGGAAGTACCAATTCTCTTTCTTCATCTTCAGTTCTAGAAAGGTATTGATATAACAGCTGGTTGTCTCTTCCTTGGTTTGGAGGTCAAGGAACCCTACTCTTCTAAGTGATTCACACTCTTTTCCACTAACTGGGATAAAGTAAGGACCCAACCAGTTTTGCCAGAATAAAGGAGGGATGGTAGATTGATGCCAACCTATCACCATTCAGTTTTACTCCCATTAAGGGTAGTTGGCACAATGGTACAGGATGGTCTAAAAAAAATCTGTCAAGGTCACATGATTCCCTCGGGAACTCCTAAAAGTTTACCTTCTATCTCTATGAACCTAACTATGACTTCCCCTGGTTTCTTCTCCCCATATTGGTAACATCCCTAACTACTTTTCTTTTGGATGTCCCTTAGGCATTGACCTTTTCTCCTCTGGGACAGAAACTTCATGCTTATTTTATTGTATAGCCTCAAACATTACAAAAGCCACCCAAATCATCCCTAAATCATACCAGTTATCTGAAATTCTACCTTGTCAGATTTGTTCCATATTCAGCCCCAGCTGAATGAGAATGAGAATTTCCTTAGGAATGACAACCTAGAAGAAATATTTCAATGGTTTTTACTATCTTCTTTATTTGGCTCAAATTTATTCAATATATTCCCTCAATGGCTTGAATAATTACATGACAACATGCTTGTCAAATTTGCAGATGACAAACAGCTAGTATAAATAGCTATTATTTTAAATGATACACTCAAGAATCCAGAATGACTCAAGAAATTTAAGAAAAGATGATAATAAAGTGGCAATTCATAGAGGTGACTAGGCCAACACCTGACGCACAGAAGGCATTCTATAAATGCTTGTAGTTGTATACAGAGGTTATAAAAACCAATAATAGATGCATAGGTTTATTGGATGATAAATACCATAAGAGTCAGTTCTGTGACAAAATGGGGCTATTGCTAGAGAGAGCACACCAACGATTATTGTGTTGATTTGTGGGATTCATATTTTTCAACTAATGTTGACAAATTTGAGTGATACCTGAGAAAAATGATTATGAAACTGAAAGATTATACACTGATTTATTCATTCATTATGTAGTCTGGAGTGCCTATTCTTTAAAAGCCTTGGGCTAGTCATTAAGGATACAGACTGTTTCCTTAGCTATATGTAATAGCTAAAAAAACTGAATATATAACTCATTATTTTGCCATTGTTATAATATTAAAATAAAATTTTTTTGAATTCTTTAATAATATGTATAAATAGTAACATGATATTAATCATAAATTGGCATGATTTTGAGCAAACTTCAGGAGATAGTGAATGACAGGAAAGCCTGGTATGCTGCCATTCATGGGGTTGCAGAGTTGATCACAACTGGATGACAGCAAAAATCATATAATATTGCTACTGTAATAAATACAATAATATATTATGATGTAATCTTCCATTCTGAAGATCAGTCCTGGGATTTCTTTGGAAGGAATGATGCTAAAACTGAAACTCCAGTACTTTGGCCACCTCATGCGAAGAGCTGACTCATTGGAAAAGACTTTGATGCTGGGAGGGATTGAGGACAGGAGAAGAAGGGGACGACAGAGGATGAGATGGCTGGATGGCATCACTGACTCGATGGACATGAGTCTGAGTGAACTCTGGGAGTTGGTGATGGACAGGGAAGCCTGGCGTGCTGCGATTCATGGGGTCGCAAAGAGTTGGACATGACTGAGCAACTGAACTGAACTGGATATTACCTGTCATACTAATAATATGGAAATAATTTTATTTGACCCCATGTTATTGATTAATAATAGTAACAGGAGATGCTGGAGACAAGGGTTTGATCCCTGGGTCAGGAAGATCCCCTGGAGGAAGGCATGGCAACCCACTCCAGTATTCTTGCCTGAGAATTCCATGCACAGAGAAGCCTGGTGGGCTACAGTCCATAGGATGGCAAAGAGCTGAACACAACTAAGAAACTTAGCATGCACATACTTAATAAATACTTTTTGACATGCCAATCTTTCCCTTATCACAATTCCATTGGAAGCTAGGACACAATTTCTATGACAGCAAGTATCCTTAAAGTCTTTAAAATAAGAAAAAATACTCTAAATATGGAATCCTTCTGAAAAGTTGCACTTTTCCACAATTATACTTTTCTTGTTCACACCTTATTTGATGCTAATTCTTTAGTATGTGCCATTACTGAGTTTTTCTAAAGCATTCAACATACTTCCATTGAAACAAAAGCTATCTTTCTTTTTAAGTATTATTTTATTGTTGTTGTTGCTTAGTTGCTGAGTCATGTCTGACTCTTTTGTGACCCAAAGGATTATACCCTGACAGACTCCTCTGTCCAAGGAATTTCCTAGGCAATAATACTAGAGCGGGTTACCATTTCCTTCTCCAGGGGATCTTCATGGACCAGGGGTCAAACCTGGGTCTCCTGCATTACAGGTGGATTCTTTCCCACTGATCCAACAGGGAAGCCCCTAGTATTTTATTAGCTTGCATAATATTTACTCAAATTATATATAGTGAGAACTCTGGGCTTCCCAGGTGGTGCTAGTGGTAAAAACCCACTGCCAATGCAGGTGACATTTAGAGACGTGGGTTCCATCCTTGGGTTGGGAAGATCCCCTGGAGGAGGGCATGGCAACCCATTACAGTATTCTTGCCTGGAAAATCCCATGGACAGAGGAACCTGATGGGCTACAGTCCATAGCATCACAAAGAGTCAGACATGACTGAAGTCACTTAACACACACACACACAGTGAGAATTCCAATGGTATAAGGAATTTGGTAACTAACACAAGTGACTCTGCAAACGTATATGTCAGTGACTGGAGCAGAAGTACAATTGAGTACCAGAGTACTGCCTACTGGCCACAAGTATGCTGTAGAATCCATTACAATGCTTTACTATGGAGAGTGAGAAATGGAATATTTCCTGCCACATCAGTAAACAAAGGATGTCACAAGTCATCAGTGATTGCAACCACTGCTGATGGTGAGCTGGTAAGCCATGAGGAAACTCAGGAAGGAAAGAATACTTGCCAAGAAAGAACACTTGCAAGCAGTCAGACTGCAGCCACTCCCCATGGTGAGCCCTGAGGAAACTCAGGATATGAAGACACAGGATACTGGCCCCAGAGGTGAGGTGCCTATCAAAGGAATGATTTCAGTGAGCCAAGACTCTTGCATCTTCTCATACATAGAAAAGCACTAAATTTTGTAACTTGAGATATCTGGTTTTCCTCTAATTAACAATAATCTTTTGACATTCAGACTACCTGCTTTTTGTTGCAAAACTTCTGTATCACCTGACTCCCCCCCTACCACCCTCACCTCCTCAAAGCATTTCTCTAAGGGTTACTTGATACGCTGCTTACAAAGCTTGAAGTCCTAAAATTTCCCACTGAATAAAACTTCACTCTAAACTTTCAGGATGTACATATTTTTAAGTCAGGAAGAGGAAGAACAGCATTTAATTGTGCAAGTTGATTAATCTAGCCAAATGGCTAAGTGGAAGCAGGCTAAGATAAATAATAACTGAACACTAAACCCACTTTCATATAGCTTTCATATAGTGGGTTTCATAAACCCACTTTCAGAGTTTTCTCTCTAGAAAATGCACACAAAATTTCAGTCTCCTCCTTAAATTCCTTTAACAGTCCCCATGTAAAGTGAAACTCCATGGACAAAACAGTGAGAGATAAAATTTAGCTTATCTAAGAAAGATTCCCTTCAGGTTATCTTTTACTGAGTTCTGAATAGTTTATGTTAAAATAATTAATTATAGGAATAATCAGCATCTAGGTGATGTTTCCTGCTCCAAGGAGCATTTAGTTCTGCCTCTGGCAGTGGCTAGGGGCACTCTCAGTGACAACTTCACCTCAGGTCATTTATAGTGATTGAGTCTCTAGAGAGCCTGACTATTTCTGGCTCTCTGTCCCAGAGAGTAGAGGCCTTTGAGTTCCCAATTTAATAACTGATTTACTGTGACTCCCCATCCACAGTGGGCCTTGGACCTCACATGCCAACCTCTTAGCTGCTTCTGCCTGAATTGGCAGATGTTCCTGGATGACCAGGGGTTCCACCTGCCAGATTCACCCCTCTGAGTTATGAGACAGTTACAGATTAACTTTTCCTTTATCAATGTCAATGTTTTCATTCACACATATATTTCATTATTGCATGCATGCTCTACCCTGGGTCTGGTGCTAAGTCCTGAGGATACAGAAAAGACACAGAACAATGTGTGGATTCAGTATACTGCTAAAGGGCTTTCTGAAGGTGTTTTAATTTCTAAGAACCCCTCATGATCCAGCCTGCCTGTTGTACAGTCTTCTGCCACCCTTAGCCCCTACTATAATTTACCTTCAGGAGGCAGATTATAATTTTACTTTATATATATATATACATATATATATTTATATACTACTGTTTGTTAAATATCTATTTCTACCATTAGACTTCAATACCATGATGGTCATTACTGTGCCCACTGTATAATCTATAAATTATTGCTAAAGATATAAAAAGGAATGAATGATTAATCACTGGAGGCTAGCAGATCTAATAGGATGTGGTAGGAAATAATATTGGAAAGGTAGATGGGGCTGTTTGTGAGGAGCCTTGAATGACCTACTAGGTCATTATGGCTTTAAACCTTAAATAGTGAGGAAGCACAGGAAACTGAGATAACAGCATACACAAAGGCAAGAAGATGTTCAGCCCAGATCTGAGTAGAACAGCAAGTAATCCTATTTGTTTAAAAGAAGATAGCATGGTGTTACCTCAGTTCACTGACTCAAAAAAGAACAAAGGGGATCACCCAGTTTCTTCTTATGACACATTCAGCTCCCAGATTTGGAGAACTCTTTTTCATCCTCCTGACTTTAATAAGAAGCTCTTCAAGGGAAGCACAATAGCACTGATTGGGATCAAATCTCTGGGCAGAGTTCCATCTCCTAAACCAAACCTGGAAGGCAGGAGCACTTCAGCAATGAAATATACTGATTGTCAAGCACAATTTCAGGGTCATCAGAATAGATATGAATGTTGATTGGCATGATCTTAAATGGGGTTGCAGGGAGAGAACCCAGAGGAAGAGCTAGAGCATGTGAATAGAAATCAGTGATTCCCTTGCTTGGCTGACTCTCCCATGGCAGATCTCAGAGGGTGGCAAGAGATTTGCTCATTCATCTAGCAAATGTATACTGAACACCTACAAGGTGTCAAGGTACTGCCTACACTAGACCCTAGGGATATAAGGTTGAGGGAGTGGCCAGGGCTGTTCACGGTCTAGTTGGGGAGAATGGCGAGGATCAGGCATTTAGATAAAGTATGGTAAGTGTTCTGCTCCTAATAAGAACAAAATGTGAGTCCAGAGCAATGGTCTCTAATGCAGCAGTAGGTTCAGGAAAAGTTTCTGGGAGGAAAATAAGTCCTAAGTTAGATGTTAAGCTTAAGCCCAGGTTAACCCAGTTGGAGGGAAATGTTATTGGTCACAATTTTTAGATGCATGAAAAATAAAAATTAATGCTACAGAAAGTAGTTTACCATTATTGCTTCTCTCTTTTTCCCCAGCCACTTACCCCTGCTCCTTCTACTCTTCTTTCACTTTCGTTGTTGTTGTTCAGTTGCTAAGTCATGTCCAACTCTTTGAAACACCATGGACTGCAGCATGCCAGGCTTCCCTGTCCTTCACTGTCTCCCAGAGTTTGCTCAAACTCATGTCCATTGAGTCGATGATGCCACACAACCATCTCATCCTCTGTCTCCCTCTTTTCCTCATGCCTTTAATCTTTCCCAGTATCAAGGTCTTTTACAATGAATCAGCTCTTCACATTAGGTAGCCAGAATACTGGACCTTCAGCATCGGTCCTTTCAGTGAAGTCAGGGTTGATTACCTTTAGGATTGACTGGTTTGATCTCCTTGCTATGATTATTACTATTATCAACAACAATAGTAATAAGACCTAACATTTTGAGCAGGTACCATGAGCTGGACATTGTTTCAATCATACTGTATATTATATTTAATCTTTGCAAGCACTATTTGAAGTAGGAACTATTGTTAGCAAATTTTAGAGATGAGGAAACTGATGTAAAGAAGCTATTTGGCTAGAGTAAGTTTACATAACTAATAACTAAGGTAGAGAGTATTTGGACTCAGTCTCTCTGACCTTGAAGCTTCTACTGTTGCTGTTTTCGTCAGAAAATTAGAGACAATGCCTGTTCCTTCCTACTTGTGCCACAAGTCCCTGAGCCAAATTATGATTGACAGAACCTAAATTATATGCATATGTCTTAGCTACAGAGGGGGTTGTAATGAACTAATGATATCTCATCCCCTACACAGTAAAACAGTCTGTTCCACAATGATCTCAAAGTGGAAGTTTCCCTATACTTAGAAAAAGGTCCTATTGGTAGATAAACAATGACAGGGATGAAAAATTTTCTAGGCACAGGAAGACATTTGCAAAGACCTAGAAGCAATAAAGAGCAAAGATATTTCAACAAACTGCAGTTAGTTGCTATAAAGAGCACTTAGAATGAAAGTCTGGGGTGAGTATGAGAAGGCGATACAAATGCAGAAGCCTCAAATCATCAAAGGCCTCATACACCATGGTGAAGGCACTACATTTTATCTCTAGGGCAATGAAGTAAGGAGTTTTCAGTAAAGGAATGATGCAATCACATTTGCAACTGGAAAGACTTCACTGGATGCAGAGAATGAAGGTAAGGAGAATGCTGCCAATACCCAGAGCATGGCCATGCAATTTGTTATGTCCAAAGGGGGATCAATTAAAGTGTGAAGGGGAGTGTACCTATGTATACTAGAAAACAGGCATTTACTGTCACTACATTAAGTAAACAAAGGGGTAAGAGGAAAAGATTGAAAGAAGAAAAATAAATTATTTGCAGAATAGTTTCACCAAGAAAAGACCTAGACTTTTAAAAACATCTTATTTTGTACTCATAATGGAATGGTTTTAGTTATCCCATTTTGAACTGAAATGAATTCCTTGAGATTAAATTAGTTGTCCAGGATCACAGTGGTAGGAAACCAAAAACTCAAACTCCAGTCCAGTTCTGCCAGACCTGAAAGCATGATCTCTATCCAATTCTCTTACCCCTTTCTTACCCCACATACAAAGACTACTGTCCATCTGCTATAAACTAGAATGATGATTAAAAACATGTCTTTTGGAGACAGACAAGCCTAGATTTGAAGACTGGTTATGCCACCACATACACATGGACTATACCAAGAAGCCAAAAAAGTCTTTTAATCTAAGTCTGTTCCTTCTTCTGTAAAATAGGAGCACTAATATTATGTACTTCAAGGTTTGTGGTTAGAATTAAACAGAGTATACAAAGTGCTTGAATACACAAAGTATTCAATATACAACAGCTTTCATATTACTAATACTTGATATATTCAGTTCAGTTCCTCAGTCATCTCCATCTCTTTGCGACCCCATTGACTGCAGCACACCAGGCCTCCCTGTCCATCACCAACTCCCAGAGTTTACTCAAACTCACGTCCATTGAGTAGGTGATGCCATGCAACCATCTCATTCTCTATTGTCCCCTTCTCCTCCTGCCTTCAATCTTTCCTAGCATCAGGGTCTTTTCCAACAAGTCAGTTCTTCACATCAGGTGGCCAAAATATTGGAGTCTCAGCTTCAGCTCAGTCCTTCCAATGAATATCCAGGACTGATATACTAGCTGGAACAAAATAAAGGATCAGTGACTATGAAGCAAGAGGCTGTTTCTTTAACCAAAGCTGAGATTATTTTAGTTTGGCTTATTATTGAGAATTATAGCAAGACCAAGTCAACTGGTAGAAGGATCTTTGGGCCCAGTAAGGTATGGGATCCAACATCTGTTGGATCATTGAAAAAGCAAGAGTGTTCCAGGAAAACATCTACTTCTGCTTTATTGACTACACCAAAGCCTTCGACTGTGTGGATCACAACAAACTATGGAAAATTCTTAAAGAGATGGGAATACCAGACCACCTTATCTGCCTCATGAGAAATCTATATGCAGGTAGTGAAGCAACAGTTAGAAACAGACATGGAACAACAGACTGGTTCCAAATTGGGAAAGATGTCAAGGCTATATATTGTCACTCTGCTCATTTAACTTATATGCAGAGTACATTATGCGAAATGCCATGCTGGATGAAGCACAAACTGGAATCAAGATTGCCAGGAGAAATATCAACAACCTCAGATATACAGATGACACCACCCTTATGGCAGAAAGTGAAGAATTAGAGAGTCTCTTAAGGAAAGTAAAAGAGTTGGCTTAAAACTCAGCATTCAAAAAACTAAGATCATGGCATCTAGTCCTATCACTTCATGCCAAACATATGGGGAAACAATGTAAAAAGTGAGAGACTTTATTTTGGGGGGCTCCAAAATCACTGCAGATGGTGACTGAAGCCATGAAATTAAAAGACGCTTACTCCTTGGAAGAAAAGTTGTGACCAACCTAGATAGCATGTTAAAAAGCAGAGACATTACTTTGCCAACAAAGGTCCATTTTGTCAAAGGTATGGTTTTTCCAGTGGTCATGTATGGATGTAAGAGTTGCACCATCAAGAAAGCTGAGAACCGAAGAATGGATGCTTTTGAACTGTGGTGTTGGAGAAGACGCTTGAGAGTCCTTTGGACGGCAAGGAGATTCAACCAATACATCCTAAAGGAAATCAGTCCTGAATATTCATTGGAAGGCCTGATGTTGAATCTGAAACCCCAATACTTTGGCCACCTGATGTGAAGAATTGACCCATTAGGAAAGACCCCGATGCTGGGAAAGATTGAGGGCAGAAGGAGAAGGGGACAACAGAGGATGAGGTGGTTGGATGGCATTACCGACTCGATGGACATGAGTTTGAGCAAGCTCTAGGAGTCAGTGATGGACAGGCAATCCTGGTGTGCTGCAGCCCAAGGGGTTGCAAAGAGTCGGACACGACTGAACAATTGAACTGAACTGAAGGTATGGGAGGGTCAACCTGAGGAGAACCAAAGGTAAATGATGTGGAGGCTCATACACATTGTTTTATCCACAGAACACTTGGCCAATCAGTTCAGTTCAGCTCAGTCGCTCAGTCATGTCTGACTCTTTGCTATCCCATGCAGCACTCCAGGCCTCCCTGCCCATCACCACCTCCCAGAGTTCACCCAAACTCATGTCCAGCGAGTCAGTGATGCCATCCAGCTATCTCATCCTCTGTCGTCCCCTTCTCCTCCTGCCCCCAATCCCTCCCAGCATCAGAGTCTTTTCCAAAGAGTCAATTCTTTGCATGAGGTGGCCAAAGTATTGGAGTTTTACCTTCAACATCAGTCCTTCCAAAGAACACCCAGGATTGGTCTCCTTTAGAATGGACTGGTTGGATCTCCTTGCAGGCCAAGGGACTCTCAAGAGTCTTCTCCAACACCACAGTTCAAAAGCATCAATTCTTCAGCACTCAGCTTTCTTCACAGTCCAACTCTCACATCCATACATGACCACTGGAAAAACCATAGCCTTGACTAGACGGACCTTTGTTGGCAAAGCAATGTCTCTGCTTTTTAATATGCTATCTACATTGGTCATAACTTTCCTTCCAAGGAGTAAGCATCTTTTAATTTCATGGCTGCAGTCACCATCTGCAGTGACTTTGGAGCCCCCCAAAATAAAGTCTGACACTGTTTCCACTGTTTCCCCATCTATTTCCCATGAAGTGATGGGACCAGATGTCATTCATGATCTTAGTTTCCTGAATGTTGAGCTTCAAGCCAACTTTTTCATTCTCCTCTTTCACTTTCATCAAGAGGCTTTTTAGTTCCTCTTCACTTTCTGCCATAAGGGTGGTATCATCTGCATATCTGAAGTTATTGATATTTCTCCCAGCAATCTTGATTCCAGCTTGTGCTTCTTCCAGCCCAGCATTTCTCATGATGTACTCTGCATATAACTTGGCCAATAGGTCATGTCTAAAGAGTTAAGCTGATTTTCAAGGCTTTCAAAGAAAGTTGAAAATTGAATTCAAAAGGAATAAAGAGGTATTACAATAAAAGGATGAGAGAAATGGATGCAAACGTTGAAATTCTTTTAGCCCATGAGAGAAAGTACCAATATAAAAATCTACTTTTCACTTATTGTTTATGGGAAGCTGACTTGTAGAGTACTTTCAAAACAGACTGTTAAGTTATATTCTCCTTATTCTATTTTATTTCTTGTTGTGGGTCTATACCCATTTATTCATTGATCATTTTATGAGAAACTTATGTGTCAGGTAGAAGCTTTGCATTCTTGAGCACAAAAAGATGAATCAGAAATAGGGCTTACAGTCATGTAACATACCAATATAGTGATAGAAATTAAATGTGCTTAGAGTATGCCAGGAGAAAGAAATGGCACCCCACTCTAGTACTCTTGCCTGGAAAATCCCATGGATGGAGGAGCCTGGTAGGCTGCAGTCCATGGGGTCGCTAAGAGTTGGACACGACTGAGCGACTTCACTTCACTTTCACTTTTCACTTTCATGCATTGGAGAAGGAAATGGCAACCCATTCCAGTGTTCTTGCCTGGAGAATCCCAGGGACGGGGGAGCCTGGTGGGCTGCCGTCTATGGGGTGGCACAGAGTCGGACACGACTGAAGTGACTTAGCAGCAGAGTATCCTAAATTCAATGCAAAAAGGGCTAAATGCCATAAAGGAAGACCAGGTAAAGCATTAAGAAATTTTAAAAGTAAAATAGACTTAAGGGGATCATGAAAAACTTTATGGCAACACTGGTCTTTGAGGTGAGTCGATGGTTGAAATGAACCAACACCATGACCGAAGACTTTGAGAAGTAAGGAGTATATGTGTATCACTCTTGTTCTTAGATGTCTGTTCAAAAAAGGCCTTTGACTCTTTATAATCAAAATAAAAGAGGCAACCACCTTTCCTGACCTTTACCTTGGGTTGGCTGTCGAGATGTTATAAGCATATTTGTCAGCAATGGCTTGGAGCCCCTTTTCTCTCTGTTAAACCCTTAAAGAGACGTGGAAGACAGATTAGATCATTAGCAAATCACACACCATCAACAGCTGTTTTCAGAAGTTTTTAACCTATTCAACATACTACTTCTAGCTCGTGAATAGTATATTAAGGAGCCTGACATAGCTCTGCTAGCAAATGGTCCACAAGGCTAAACAATGAAGTTTATATATCTAAGTAATTTTTACTAAAACCCTTAAAATTCAGAAAATGACTTATTAGCATTTTGGTGGTATTGACAAAAGTACCAGCTCTTTCAATTACTTTACAGTTATCAATTCCATTGTTTTGTTCTGGTTTTTTTTTTTTTTTTTTTTTTNNTTTTTTTTTTTTTTTAACTTGCAGAGCAGTCCTAAAGATTAGGAAGGCAGGGACTATTATTATTCTTATTTTAATGGATGAAGATATTGAAATCCAGAGAGTTTAGTGATTTTCCAGAAATCACACAGCAAATATGGACACAAATAAGGCATGACTTTCGATTTTTGAATCCCATATCACCAAGCCTGTGTGGAATATAATAGGACCATAATTGAGGTATTGCAGTATTACCTGCATCAACTGTTCACTGTATTAGTTTAAAAAAAAAAAAAAAAAAACAAATAAGAAAGTCCAAGGTTTAGAAAAAAATTGAGAATAGGAAATAATCTTAATGTTTCTTCTTCTTCCCTCTCTTCCCTGAGCAAGATGGATTCCAGGATTAGGGGTTTTGAAGGGAGTTCTCCTGGCTATGCATTATCATTTACCTATTCTTTGATGGTCAGTCTTATGGGCTCTGGGTGAAAGACCTTACACCCTTCAGCCAGATGCAACTTGATGGCTAGTTTCCTTCAAATAACTAGGAATAAACATATATACACATTAATAAGCTTGGTTTGCTTTGAGTTTTTATTTATTTAAGAAGATGCATAGAAAAATTTTCAGTTGCTGCAGATCCCATCCTCAAGGTGAATGGAATATTGCTTGAGAACTGGGAGGCCATTCTAGTGACCAGCCTCTGCTACACTGGAAGTAACTGTCCAGTGTCCCTCTCTGATGCCTGCCATTACTGTGAATCACCCATTCTTCTCTTGCTGCTACCAGCACATTCCTGTTTACTCATACTTTCATATTCATGTCTCTGTCACCTCTAACTTCCAGTAACTCTGATCTGCATTATGGCTTCTCCCCTCATGACTAACTGCTATTTCTCTCTATGTAGTCTATTCAAGTTCACTGAAGTTAGCTCCAAGTGGTTCATTTGGTGGTTAAAATACCTATTGGATGGATTTATAATGCCAGGCCCTTGACTGCACTTGAGCCAGTTATCTAGGAGATTGGCTCTGTTAGCTGCACCAATCTACTAAGATCACTTGGGAAACCATACTATGAGGAAGCAGTGCTTCATAAACTCTTCTGCAACAAAATTAAAAATCAGGTAGAGAATATCTGACTTATGAATCATATATGTACATGGAGTCTAGAAGAAAATAGGCCAGGAGAGTAAAATAGTGAGGAAATCCCAACACCTTGAAGAATAGAGTATTCAACTTCAGTTTTGGCCGAATCCACCATAGAACTGCCAAAGGAATCATAAAAGAATATAATGTAACTGAGAAATGAGAAGACTCAATCAGTTTCATAACAAGATAAAGGTAGTGGTTTGGTCAGAGTAGAGAAAATGGTGCATTAAGTATGCAGTCTTTATGTGAATAGTCTGGGATAGTGAGAAGGACAAAGGCATTGGAAACAGATAGACATGGTTTATACCTATCTGGGTAGGCTCCTATTTAGGCAACCTTCGGTAAACTTTAATTATATACCTTAGCATTGAGAATATAATACTTAATCCACATGTCAGTTTCGAGGATAAATAAAAGAACATATGTAAATTGTTTAGCATATAGTAAACATTCAGGAAATGATAGATCATCCATCTCTCCTGCTCAGTAATGAAGGAAAATCTCATTATTAACACTTTCATCACTCATACTTGGTACGTACTTAATAAAGATGGAACCTCTTTGGTATTTCTATTTACTGGTTTATGTATACATTTATTATTTTGAATAATTTATACAGGGAGTTTTTCAAGTGGGCATAGAGCCCCTTGGGGACAATAAAAATGTATAAGGAAAAACACTTTCTGAAATCACCTTTAATCTAGTTTTTAAAATGAAGTATATTATATTCTCAATCCAAAAATATTATTTGCACATTATGAAAATATATTGAAAAAATGAAATTGTTAAAGAGATTGTCTTTACTCCATTGTATATTCTTGCCTCCTTTATCAAAGATAAGGTGTCCATAGGTGTGTGGATTTATCTCTGGGCTTTCTATTTTGTTCCATTGATCTATATTTCTGTCTTTGTGCCAGTACCATACTGTCTTGATGACTGTGGCTTTGTAGTAGAGCTTGAAGTCAGGCAAGTTAATTCCTCCAGTTCCATTCTTCTTTCTCAAGATTGCTTTGGCTATTTGAGGTTTTTTGTATTTCCATATAAATCTTGAAATTATTTGTTCTAGTTCTGTGAAAAATACCGCTGGTAGCTTGATAGGGATTGCATTGAATTTGTAGATTGCTTTGGGTAGTATACTCATTTTCACAATATTAATTCTTCCGATCCATGAACATGGTATATTTCTCCATCTATTAGTGTCCTCTTTG